>VYXC01003315.1:200216-275006 GCA_013397175.1 Platysteira castanea
TGGCTGCCTCCAAGCCCCCGCTTCCCATTGGCTGCCTCCCGTGCTGGGCGGGGCCGGCGGCCCTTTTGAAAAGGCGCGGGATGCTCCCATTGGTGGTTGCCGCGGAGGGGGCGGGACTGAGGCTCGCGCCGGCTTGCCCGGGGTATCCCAGGAGCCATTTAGCGGGAGTGGGCGGAGCCCGACTGAGGAAGGCTGTTTCCATTGGCTGGCGGCTGCCCTGCGTCAGGCGCTGTGGCCAATGGGCGCGGAGCTCCGCCCCGCGCGGTGTGGCTGGCGCGGCGGCGGGCGGGGAGCGGCCCGGGGCGGCCATGACCAGAGTTTTGCTGCCGCCGCCGTGACTGCGCGGGGGGCGCGCACCGCCCCGGCCGCCGCATGGACGCGCAGGAGGAGGCGCGGAGGCGCAAGCTGGAGGCCGGCAGGGCCAAGGTGAGGGGAAAGGGTCCCGGCTGGGCGGAGGCTACCTTCGCCCCGGTCTCCGTGTGCTGAGGGGGCTGACAGGCCGGGGATCGGCTTCGCTTCAGCCCACCCCGGGTCTCTCCCCTCCGTGGTGGGTTCCATGCCGCACTTGGAGTTGGGTGCGGGATGTGGGCAGCGGCGGAGCTGCCGGCCCAGGGCTGTTGCCGGAGCCCGGTAGGGTTCCCCTGGCACCGCGGCTCTGCAGGAAAAGTGCCCAGCGTTGCTTCTGAGTGCAGGCTGCCTACGAAGCCCCCATCCCGCTACACAGGCACAGAAACATTACCTCGGGTGAACACAGAGCAGCTGACAGCAGTGCACATTCCTTCCCTCAGGCTCTGTTGTGCTTTGTTGTTCTTTTTCTTCACAGCTCTCCCATTTTTACCTAGGATTCAGTTATTTGTGGGAATACTGCATTTACAGTTGAGGATCCCAAAGAACAGGTGTTGTTTTATTACTCCGTTGGCTCATTCGCCTGCCTGTGTGTCCGCAGGTGGGCTGGCAGAGAGCTGGGCTCGGTTTGTTGGTTTCCAGTCTCGCCGGTAGCAAAGACTTCATAAACTTGGAGCATTTAGGTGTCTTCGCTTGCGTGTAGTTTAGGGACTTGTGTAGAGGTCACAGGATGAGGCTGATATAGCAAGATAACATTCTCCAAGTAATTATTACTTGCAGCCATGTGTTTAACGCTGGTTGTGTGTTAACCCCGCAAGGTAAAAACTTTTGCTTTGTTTTGGTAGCGATGTTCAAGGGGCTGGTTGGAAATGCTTGGTTACTTTTCTTTTAATTCAGCATTTCTGCTGGGTTTTGAGCTGATTTTGTCACATTTCCTTTCTGGCTGTCCCTGCTAAATAAAGTTTGTCAGTCTGTGGCTACAACCTTCTCGTGTTCTCACCATTCCAGCAGGACTGGAATGAGGGCTATAGCTAGACAGGGTTAGCTGAGGCTGCACAGGGTCTCGGGAAGTTCGGACCTGTCAGAACTTTCCAGATCCTGCCCTTTCTACAGGGTGCTTGTCTGAATATCTGGCTAGTGGGGTTACATGTGGCTTGGAGCTGTCCTGGCTGCTGTGTTTCTGATTCAGCTGCTTCCCACCAGTGCTGTGCACAAGAAAATCAAAGAGAGCTTTTTCGGAAGGGAGCAGAGTTGTAGCTGGAGCTGTGCTGAAGCAGCAGCCTGGTGATGGGCAGTACAGCTCCTCCGTACCTGGCCTGGCCCTCTCTGATGGATTCCACACTGCCTGCTCCTGCTCAGCAGTTTCTCATCTACCTGCCTTCCCTTGTTATGTGCTGTGAGAGCACAATCCTCTGCTGGAGAACAATGCATCATTGGCTCAAGAGAGAGAACTCTGAGAGCAGGAGTTCTTCAGGTTGAAAGGCTACCTTAATGCGGCATGACCTGTGTTAACATTTCTGTTAACATAAATTACTTCTGGGTGCAGGACCTGTTTATGATTAGAAAAAAGCAACAGACTTAGCTTGAATAAGTTATTAGTTCCCACCTGTTGGCAAGCTGTTGTTTGCCATTAGAAAAAAAGCAGGGACTTGCCTTATGTTTCAAATTACACCTGCAGAGCCAGTGTTGCATTTACTATTTTTAGTCTGTGTTCTAAATCTCTCTCTTCCCATTAAAAAAAAAACCAAAACCAACGTCATTAGCAGCCCCATCAATGTTGATACTGCATGGTATCATGGTATCCTGAGAGGAGAGGAAGGGTTTTAGAGAGGCAGAGATGGATGTAGTGCTTCCTCTGCTGGTTAAAATGTCACAGAGTTCCATTCCTTGGCTGGCAGATTGTGGGCACCGGGCAGCTTCCAAAAACCACCCAGATGACACTTCCCCTTTTTTATTCTTTTCCTTTACTTTTTTCTAGTTTTCTTTGTGCTCCCATCCTCATGCAGTTTTGAAAGGGAGGAAGGACCATGAGCAAGAACAGGTTTTCCTTCCTGTGATGCAGCCTAGAGCAGCTTACAGTGATCCCATCTCTGGTCTGACACAGAAGGGTTCAGTGTCCCTCAGATCAGCTTCCTGAGCTGTGTCTACACATCACTGCACAGGTGCTCCTGGCAGCAGGGACGGCAGTGAGGCTGGTTTGTATGTGAGTGGCCTCTGTTGTAGCAACCTGTGCAGTGATGCAAATACAGTTTGGTACTGCTTCAGTCTGGAGGTGTGAACTCTTGATGGCCTTTTGCCTCACTCCCACCCTCCAAAAAATGAATTATTTTACCTCCAGCATCCTTAGGTTTTAGTCTGCTAAGCAACGACTTGGCAAAGAAATGTGATTTAAATGTTTTCCTTTCACACCAGTACTTGCATTATTCTTTTTCATATAGGAATAAAAATTTCATTATTGAGATGCATGTAAGTTATCACCTAATAATAATGATAATGCCAGCTGTTGTATTAATTGGAGATTGTAATTGGCACTCTGTACTGACTGTATTGGGTAGCTCAGATTCCTGTTTCTAATAAATGCAATACTGATAGCCAGGGTAGTAACTGAGAAACAGAGCAAGCCTAACTATTCAGTGCTGCTTTTTTGTCCTTGTTTTTTTTTTCCTACCTCACATTAATTAGTCTGTGTGTTGGCCACCTGTGCCTCTAGTTAACAGGCCTCTCTGTGCCATGCCTCAGGTGTGAGGAGTTTTGCTCCACCTCCATTTTACAGTTAGGAGATGAAAAATCAGTTTGGGTTTTCCAAGAAGTTTTCCCCCCTCAACATTTTGAGGAAGGTCTAGAAAATATTTCTAGGTTTTGTCTAAGAGTACTTGTTGCTTATGTTTGCTGTATCCAAGAGCTGAATTAAGGTTTATTTGAACAACCTGTTTCTGTTTGGTGCTGATGTGGTTTTCTGCTCTGTTCCGTTTTCTCTGGGTGTTAGTTTTGGTACTAATTTCTGAGGCACATAAAGTAATGCATCAACTTTTAACTGACTGTTCCTGCTGAAATGAAGTTGCAGTGCATTGGTAGAAAGGTGTTCTTGTGTTACAACAGCTGCTTGGGATGCTGTGGAGGAAAGTGCTCTCAGGGTTCCTGTGGCAATGCTGCATCTTGGCTCAAAGAAAAGCTTTCACCTTTGCATGCGCTTCTAGACAGCAAAAGGAGGGTTAAGTCGTTCAAAAGGGGCATGATGGGATCTCAGTGTGATGGGGCAGAGGCAGTTGTGTCTTTCTTCACGTTCACAGTTACTACTTCACGTTGGATGGCTCTCTGTAAATTTGAGATTCTCTTACAATGATGCTTACATTTATGTAGCTGGTGAAAGGCTTTGGAAACCCGATATTGCTCTAAATAAAACTTTTCCCATAAATCTGGAGTATGTTTGAATCCAGCCACTCCACCAAGTTCAGTAGTTCCATAAAATTTTGGTGTAGTTAGATATTTTTGCATGGTATGTATTATGATTTTAAATGTTTAGTGCATTTGAATGGGGCAAAATAAGTTCTGTTTTCTTTGACCTGTGCATTTAAAATTTCATACTGTTTAGGTGTTCAGTCATGCCAAGTCTTGCTATTTTAATGTGAGATACTTGGCCTCCCTTCAAGAATCAGTAACTGCTGTCTCTGCCTTTCATCTTTTCTGCTTATTTTACTCCTGTTTTCCCTGCTTCAGCAGTTTCCTTCACTCTCCATTTTTCTGCAGGTTTCCTCCTGCCCGGTGTCCCCATGTTATCAGGTTAATTAGTGCCATAGCTATTTTTGATGTACATTACCATCAGTAAGTGCTGGAGTTGACACCTGATTTCAGAGGACAGTATTTGTGTCTCACTTCAGCTTTATGGTCTGTTCATTTTGCTTATTATGAAAGGCACAAGTCTGGCAATCTTAATTTAATCTGCATTTCAGTATTACTAACTGTAGAAATTACGTAAGGTAATCTTAAAAGTAAGTTATTTGTACATAAGATTTTATCAGCTGCTAAGGAATTGATGTCTTTTTGCAAATATACCTTTTAAATGGGCTGCTGGTTGTAGCAGATGTGTAATCGTGCACCTGTTGAGTAGCTAAACTGTCAGGTGGAAGTTCCTGTGAGGAGAGGGGTCTGAACTAGATTCTTTTCACAAACTGAGTAAGAAGAATGGGACAAGATTTTTCTGCAAGGTGGCTGTTTGATAGGAAAACCAAGCTGTCAAGCAGTGGATTTTCATATGTATTGCAGGTAGAACTTGGCAGTGATGTTTGCATCCAGTCATCAGTTAACTATCTGTTTTACCTCATCACAAGGATATAACACTGCACTTGATAATCTGTGGTTTTAACCTTGAAGAAGGCTTTTTCCTTATGAGAAGGGTGTCTGGTTTTATGCTGTGGGAGAGATGTTACTTGGAAATGCTGCCTAAACACAGTACTAGAGTTGAAAATAACACTAATCCCTTTTTAAGCTGTTTAAGGTGCTAGGGAGAGTTGGGTAATAAATTGTCAGTGACACTCTTTACAAGTCACTGGGGCTTTGTAGAGCTGTGATAGCCTGATAAAGTAGAGCATCTGATTCTTCAACAGAAGAAATTAAAATGACCTGGCTTAATTGATTTTCTATTTATGTACTGGAGGCTGCTTTCTGGCGAGGAAGTTTTGCCGTGTTCTCTTAAGGGGATGGCAGGGAAGGAGCATTAAAATTAACGGAAGTGAATCCTCATCTCAAATCTTACGCTGGCTAAGACCTGTTTAGATGTATTTGTAGGGGTGTGCTGGTTTTGGCACCATGACAAGGGGGTTCTTGTTTTTGCTGGTCTTGCAGAAAGACTGCTCACCTATTATTTTTTACTAATGCTTCTAGTATATTGACCACTCGTTCCTTTACTAATTTGTCTTGCTGTAGTTCTAGATTATAATTGGCACACAAAGTTTCACTGAGTAAAACTTTGATTCTTGTATGGAAATGAGCCTTTAGTGCTGGTGTGAGATTTGTTGCTTAATGGCACAGTTATCCAGTATGTTGTGAATGTGTGGAAAGTAGGCAGATAAAGCAGTTTTTCTGCAGATGTATATATTTTATCAAGACAGGAACTCTGTCACTCATGACTGTGTTAATCTTGTGGTCCTGCTACCTTTTCCTTGCTTACCTCTCCCTGTACCTCTTGCAATCTTTCCTGCACAGTTTGCTTACTTCAGACAGCGAAAAGCAAAGGGCAACGTCGCGCAGTCGCAGAAAAAGGCGGCGAAGAGGAAGGGCTCGGCTGTCCACACGCATGACCTTCCGAAGGAAGAGCACCCAGTAGCAGCCAGAGATGCTGGGAAGGGCGTAGAGGGTCAGGCTGAAGATGCCGACTTGCCAGAGACAACAACAGAGACAGAGGTAAATCTTAGTATTTCTTGCCTTTGCTCCACTCGGTCTGTAGGTAGCAAGTGTTCCAGGTGGATGTTTTACTCACTGGCACTGGCCACCACTGCCCTTGGGAGGTAAGTGACCTGGTGTATTTTCACTTGTAATAGTTCACTCTCTTCCAGAGTGGTCTCATTTGCTGAGTAAGACATCTCCATGGTATGGCCTAAGCAGGTGTTATTGCCAGGGAGCTGTTAGCCTGCTAAATTACAGCCTTTAACCTTTCACTGCCGTGGACTTCTCTTTGGGCAGACTTACGTGGCTGTGACTTCATGAAATGGCAAATCTGGATTGGGAGATCAACAGATGAAAAACTGCCAGGACCTTACAATGCACAGCATTAATTTGTTTTCGTATCACTTGGCTGGCCCAAATATGCCTAATGTTTTCTGAAAAATGATAATTTATTCCAGCAAGCTCTTAGTAGCCATTATAAACCCAGAATAGATGTTATTTCTACAGATTTGTTTAAGACTCTGCTTGTGTCTGATGTATTTCGGTGTGTTTGTACTGATGATTCTCTAAAGGTAGTCATGTTCTCTGTGGAAAGAATTTTGGGGAGCTGGTGCCTTCTGCACCAAAAGCATCTCTCCAGATATTGGTGTGTTTTCACAACATACCACAACAGCATCAAACTAGTGTGTTTGCAAACCTGCAGTGATGGGGGATAAAATCTGTGTATGTCATCCTGCTTTCTGTTGTGAGGGTATCCCTGATGCTTTCAGGATATCTTCAACATAATGTTAGCATTGCAAAGGCTTTTATGAAGCTAAACACGAGTGTCTGCACTGAGGAAAACATAGTGTTTTGTCACTCAGACGTAGCAGTGTCCTTGCTACATTCATGTGAACTTAAATTTAAAAAAGAAACAAAAATCAGTTCCTGCTGCTGAGCAGCTTTTGTCAAAATAGCTGGTATGTAAAGTAACTGGAATTCTAGGTTATCTGGAGAGGGTACCTCCAGGGAGACAGTAATCATTGGGAACTACTTCAAGCAGATTCAAAATACAGGGAGAGCTGTGGGCTGCCTTTTCCAAATAATGCTATCATCATCTTGGTCTTGTTGTGAATTTAGTGAGAGGAAAACATCTTTCAAGGTATCAGTCTATGTTAAATCTGTGTGGCAGAAAAAGGTGTTGCTTTTGTGATTACCTGAATGATTTTAGCATGTTTGTTAAATAATCTCCTGTCTCCAGTTCACTAATTTTTAGTAGTTGATTAAAGATTGCTCAAATATTTGCCAGCTACAACAGCAGAGGATCAACACTGAATCAGTGTTGAGGCTTAGCCCTAAATTTAAGTAGACATTATAATATTTTTGTTTGTTTGTTTTTTGCAGTTTAGTTCATTTCACCATGAAAGACCAGCTGGGTTTAGCATAAAATCATTCTGTTCTCTCACAACATAGACCTTTCTGGCTCATGCTTATGGTGTTTCCAAAATAATTCTGGTTTTCCTTATTTTTATTTGAAATAGCTATGATTTAGTGTTTGTTTTATTTGTTTTTTATTACCAGGGCAGCACTGATTTGTCTAGCTGGGAGCCACTGGATGATCATGCAACTGAAGTAAGTGTGCAAGGATCTATCTTTAGTAAAAGATGCTGGACAGAGCTGCAAGAAGACTGTGATAATTGGTTGCTAAAATTATTAATTGGACATTATTATCAAATATGATAAAACTGATGCAATTTCACTATTTTATGATATAAAACAGGCATTTCTCTGTATGTACATGTACTGGCTGTGAAAATTGATTGCTAAGAAAATTTGGTTTTGTAGAATCATAGATTTTGCCCAGAGAAATTTGAGTGTTTTTAATGTTTCCAACTGAGACATAGGTTCATTCTTAATTGTTTCATATAATACAACCAAAAAGTATTTGAAATAAAACATAAGATACTGTATCTTCTGTCAGGTTTGTAACAATGTTGCTCCTAAGAGACCAGAGGAAGTTAATATTAATTCAAGAGCTTTACATTGTTGTTTCTCCTGTGGGTGGACTGTTCTCCAGTCATCACAGAGGGATGTAAAAGCTTTGTTTGAATTGGTGGTATCTGCCTCCTTCCTCACAGCTGGTGGTATTTAAATCCCAATACATGCCAAAATGGCATGTTGCCACCATTTGGTGCTATAGAATCACAACACTCTACTTTTGTGCCTCTAAGTATTACGAAAATGTATTATCTATGATCATTTTTAATTTGAAATTTTTAAGCATTAAGGACTTTTTGTGTATATAATGTTTCTATTAGATACGAAGTCCCAGTGTTGAAATACTTTTAAAGTAGAATTTGCCCAGGACTTAACCTTGAAGCTGAAGTTGTTTTCAGACTAATCACAAACGAGAAATGGTATTCTAAGTGAATAAATGCCCTTTTTTTTTTTTTTTTAATGAAGAAAGATAGGATAAATTCTGCTGCAGAATACAGCGAGGCTGATGCTCGGTTGTGTCAGGCAAGGATAGCTGAGCTGGAGAGCAAACTGCTGGAGAAACAGGAAGCAGTGGAAAGACTCACTGTGCAGATGGATGAGCTGCAGGACCAACTCACCCAGTACAACGATTCTATGCAGCTTCAGGTATGTTTCATAGAATTGGATAATGGGATAATAGTACCTTAATTTAATCCTAAAAATATTTAGGCTGCAAGACTCAAAAAACCTATTTTTTTTTTAGTGAGAAGTACTTCACCTTGCTAGCATGTACTGCAAAAAGTAGCATCCTCTTCCAGAATATTAAAAATAATATTTTGAATTCCCTTTCTCTAGCAGTTCTATGTATAGGTAAATTATCACCAGGTGCTTCCTAAGACTAGTTACTTTCACCTTTATATCTTCTTTTTATCATTCTAGGATTGGGGAAACAAAGACATTTCCTGTTGGTGAGAAATAAATTGAAAAGATAAATGCGATTAACATAAAATAGGGTTAATGTATGCCATCTCATGAGCTTACTCTCACGTGACTGAAGGGAATTGCTGGCAGATAGGAGACAATTTAGGGCGTACTAAATATTCATTATATCCTTTTTGAAAACTTGATTGCTTTTTACATCAGTTAGAGCTACAAATTTGGAAGTAAAAATACCAATTTCATTGCTGGTATCTCATAATTTGTTTTTAAAATCACTTTTGATTAGGTTTGTCATCTCTGAGATCAGTTTAAGACTCCTCTTCCATCATGCCTGCCATAGTCTTTGGACACAAAGGTTTTTTTGTTGCAAGTTGATTAAAACTGAAATGTAACTACAGACTCTTAACAACTTTGCTTGAAGAAAGCCTACTTGGTTCCAAGTATGTCAAGAATATTTTAATGTTAGAAGTGCATTTCTTGTGACCTCTGTAGGAAACTACAGTTCAAGAGCAGAATGAAATCATCAGGAAGTTAACAACCTGCCTTCAACAGGCCAAGAAAGACCGGGATGAGCTACAGGAAGAGGCCTCACGTGTGGCTGGTCAGATCCATGATTTACAGCTCCAGTTACATCAGGTGTGCCTCTCCTCCAATTTGCATGTCCTTATAGAGACCACAGGAACAGCTTTAGACTATGAGTGTAAAAACATTGAGCTGATGATGTAGCTCTTCATAGTTCAGTTTGTAGCACAGCAGTGAAAATGATTTCAGGGCGAGGTGTGTTTTTTTTCCTGGTTGCTATGGAGAAGTCCTGGAAATATCTTTGTATTTTCCACTTGCATAATGTTTTGGGAGGTCATTGCACTTCTTTGTTTATCACTTAAGCCCTTGTTAGGGAATTTTACACAATGTTGTTAGTGGTGTTATGGGTTGAGTGAAAGCATTAGACAAGCCCTGTCTTAGGTTCAGATTTTTGGCAGCAGCTTAAGTTCAGGTGCTGCGCACCTAAATCGCTCTGGCTCGCAAGTTCTTAAGAATGGCAGATCAGGTCTATTATAAAATGAGTTATTTATTGAATAGACAGAAGATTAACAGACAAATGACCTCAAGCACAGTTACTTACTACACAGCTTAAAACAAAGAACTACTACTAGATTACATAAAACAGTGCACGACATAAAGGTTCCTATATTATAGCTAGCAAAGAAATAGGATAGATTAGGAGTTAATGTAATTTACCAGCAAACTGATGATGGGGTACACAGGTTCCTTTCACTCAACCCCTGAGAGAGTAACCACAAAGTGGTGTCCCATGTTTGGGGAAGAGCCCCACACATTTCCAGGGAATGTGCGGAAGACTTCTGCTTTGTGAAAGTTTGGTGTAGCTTTTATAGTTTGTAAGGTTAAGTGTCTGTCAGTCAGAAATTCAAGCTTTTCTTCCTTCAATCTCGCTCCCAAGGCAAGATGTTTATTGTCAGCTGGGAATGCCACTTCCATGGTGAGAAATATCTCACTACCAGACAGATGTCTGGCTTGGGATATTTCACCAATCAGCAAATTCATGTGAGGGGGAAGATGCCCTGAGCTACTGCACCAGCTGATAGGCAGAACAGATAAGCCCTTCTGTGGTAGGGGAATGTCCTGCCACAAGTGGTTTGTGGCCTCTACACAACTGTTGCTCTATCATTTGGGTTTGTGTGTCATCATTTGTCCTTTGCCAGAGGAATCGCTGAGTTTCTCCTTGGGCAACTGGAACATCTCAGCTGTTAGACAGAAGCTTTCTGTGCTGAGATAATGTGACTTGGCTCAAAGAAAGAAATGTGAAATAACCTGAACATGGTTGAAGCAGCCCCTGTGACACATAGGAACCTGCTTCAGTGCAATAGGTTGATCCTGGATCCAGTCCCTGGATAATGAGATATACTGCAGCCTTTCTCTGCTTTAAAATGCATTTTTAAAAGTGCTTTATTCATTTTTGGTCATGCTCAGTGTTCTAGTGGCTGTTGTCTCTGAACCTATGAATTTGTTGTCCTTGGAGCCTTGTAGTATATGACAAAGAGAAATATTTCTGTATAGTTACTGTTTCAGGTTTGCAGGATAAGAATTGTCGTATGTGGGATTATATATCATAAAGATCTGGATAGGAGGGGAAAGGGGTTTAAAAATTTTTAAAAATAAAAACTGACACTTTTTAGTCCAGGAATTATTTTAAAGGGGTTGCTTATGCCCTGAAAAGTAAATTGTCTGCTAAATAAATTTTGTAAAATAACAAAAAAATACTGCTTTCTATCTACAATTCTGGTTGCAGCAGCAAAATGTGGTAAAAGTGAAAGCTACTCAACAGGTGTTTGGGGTTTGCAGCATAAGCCATTGAGAGACAAACATCAAGCCTCTAAATAGCATTTCAGGCATATTCTAAATAAGTTTAGTGAGAGGATGTACATTGTGGAAGCACATCAACTTTGATAACAGATGAAAGCACTAATACTGCCTTACATATTCTTCCTTGGTTTTAGCAACATCTTAAGAAAAGTATGTTACAATAAATAAAGCACATTTTATGTTACCTCAATGGGGAAAATGCTTTCCTTTCATTTGAAGGGATGTGGAGAGGAAAAAAATCAACCTTTAGTAACGAGCTATAAACCCTTTGCAGAGAACTGGTTTTGTTCATTGTCCTCTTAATGGCACATCCAGTCCATTGGAAGTTCTGCTTCATATTGGAGGAGTTCAGTATGATTCATTATGTTAGATTTACAGGTTCATAATGTTAGATGATTCACCATAGAGATGAATTAGCTAACATTTGCATCTTTGCAGTAAGTAAATAGTATCTAAATCATGACAAATGTTGTCTGCCTTTTTAAGATGATTTTTATTCCTCGAGAATGAAAAATATAGGGTAAATCTGTAAATACAGTGTATTTTGTGCTTACAGTGAGTCTTGTGTATGAGTTGTTTGGATATTAACTTTCTCCTGACTCTGAGTGCCTTTTATGTGTCCAGGTTACTGAGATACTGAGGAGTAAAAGTCTCAGGAAAAATGAAGGATTAGAAGCCCAGCAGCAAATGTCCTTATTTCAGGATCGTCTCAGAGAGCAAAATGCACACTTAGAGATGCTGCGTGAGAAAGCACATAATCTGGAAGTACAGCTGGAGTCTTCTCAAAAGGTAAAAACATACTGGGGTTTTTAAAATAAATTTATTTCTAATTTGGTGATAACTTGAATCTGCTGTAGTGACACAACCATGAAAAAAGTATTTTTATATAGAAATGTATAGGGATTGTGATGGCTAACATACATTAAAGAAACAGCTTCAGGTCTAGTTTCCTTTAAGAATGTAAGTTGTACTGCCATAAATAGAAACCTTGAACTTAAACATTATTATTTATGAATGTAAATTAAAAACATGAGGCTTAAAGGAATGAAATTATGGTATATTTTATCTGCAATGTTTTATTTTTAAGAATACCAAAGATAAAGAAAATCTGCTTGCCCAAATGGAAGAGGATATGAAAGATACAATGCAAGAGCTACACAAAAGTATAGATGAAAAAGAACAATTAATTAAAAGTCTTCAAGATCTACTGACATCAGAAAGATCTGGCTTGTCTATACTTCAGCACACACTTTCTCTCCGGGACTCAGAAATAACAGAATTAAAAAAAGAAATAGCTTTATCCAAAGTGAAAGAACAGCAATGTATTGAAGAACTAAAAATCAGTCATGAGAAGGATATTTGCAGACAGTTGGATAACTTGAGGAATGAGCTGGAGAAGTGCCACAGAAGAGAGATTGCGGAAGCCAAGCAGGTCTATGAAGAAGAAATTATTTTAAAATATAAAAATGAACTTGAACAGTTAAAAAAAGAACTCCGTGCTTTGAATTCTGAGGAACATATTCAGAATTTGAATGGCATAATAATTGACTTAAATATAAGTCTTCAAGAATCTGAAATTAGTAAAGAAAATTTGAAGAAGAAACTTGAAAACCAACGGGAAGACTTTCAGAGGGAAAAATCTGAAATAGAAACTAAATACAAGGATTTAATTGATGGCCTTAAGTATCAACTTTCTGATGCAGAAGAGCAAGTTAAGGAAGCCCAGCGATATAAACAAGAAAAACAGTCCTTGAATGAAGAGATTCAGAAACTGAATTCCTACATCCAGGAATTAAATGAAAAGCGACTTTATGAGGCTGAAAAAAGTAGAGATGCAAGGCAGAAGTGTGATGGAGAGGTTGTCTGCAATAAAAAGTTATTGAAATTGAGGGAAAACCAGGTTTTATCAGGGATGTCTCAGTTGCAGGGAGCAGGTCTTGAGGAGATGTGGGACAAAGAACACCAATTGGAAGGCAGAGGTGAGCCAGGGCATGGAGAACTGGAGTTCCAGCTTGACTCCTCAAGGGATCAATTAGAAGAAACTAATAATTCAGAGATCCTGAAGGATAATGGAAGTAGTGAAAGGGAGAATCTGTCCAAAGAACCCTTGTCAGAACTAGAGCTTTTCAGTGGTGATGAAGGTATATTGGCTAAATACCTCATTTCCACAGGACCTCCAGAAGAGTCCTATGTGTCCAGCTCTTCAGAAGGCCGTGCCATAGAAGAGGGCAGATGCAGTACATATGGGTTAGACAACAGTATGCTCCTAGAACCTGGCAGAGATTTTTTATCTCCTCCATTAAACTCTAGCCTTGATGAAGGGACGTGTCTTAGTGGCTTGGCTCAAGATGTTTTTGAAGAGGCAGAGGTGAGAGCAGACGCCTTTGTTTCATTTGTGTCAGATGGTTCCCTGCAGCAAAACAAAATTGGAGACCACGGTGACATAAAGGATGATGAGATGATGGGTTTAGCAGAGAAACATCTGAAGCCAATTGAACAGCTCCATCAGGAGTCAGCCTTGGAAATGCCTCATCAGGACACCCAAGAAGCTGTTCAAAATTGGGAAAAAGCCACGTGTGAGCTCTCTCACACGCACACGAAACTGGAGGAAGAACATGAAGCACGGATCCGTTGTGAAAAAGAACTTCTTCAGAAAATGGAGAAAGAGAAAGAACTTGAAAATAAACTCATGGTTCTAGTAAAGCAGCAGGGTGAGGATGGAGGCCAGCTATCTCTAACACAAGTGTCAAACCCCTCTACCTGGCTAGAAATGGTGAAAGACCTCCAGGAGGAAAGAGACATGTTGATGATGCAGCTGCGAACTCAGGAGCAGTTAGTGAGAGATGTTCAGGAGCAGAGAACAGCTTCTGATTCCGTGACGAGTGAAGTGCAGTCTCTTTTTGGCCGTCAGTTGGCTGCTTTGCAAAGTCAAAGGGATCAGATGCAAAGCCAGCTTAATGCTCAGAAGGCTAAAAACCAGAGAATAGCAGAGCTGCTCAGTCAGAAAACCATATCTGAAGAGACATTGCTAAAAGAACAGGAATTGCTCAAAGCTGAGATCAATAATAAAGAACAAAATTTAGCATTTCTGTTGAAGGAAAAAACAGCCTTAAGAGAGAGACTATCCAATGTGGAGGAGGATCTAGTGAAAGCAGAAAAAGCACTGGCAGAGAATGCTAGCATCATTGAGGACCTTGAGAAAAACATCCATGAGCTTAATGCTGAACTGAAAAGCATCAAAGACATACAGGAGTATGAAAGACTGAGCTGTGAGGACAGGTTAAACCTCAGCAACCAAGAAATTAATAAACTTACTGCTGAAATAAAGGAAAAGACTACTGAATACAGTGAGGAAAAAAGCCAGTTGACTGGAGAAATTGCCCAGTTGAAAAAGGCTCATTTGGAGCTTGAGGCTCGCTTGCAGGAGTCCTCTCAGGCTGCCCAAGCTGCCCAGGAGGCTCAGTCCAAGATGGAGAAGCATTACAAAGAGGAAATGGATAAGATGGAGACTCAGCACCTTGCTGAATTAACTGAAGTGAGTTTGACACACAAGAGAGAGGTAGGAAACCCTGATAACTGCAGGAGTCGTGGGATTTCAGAATGCTTAAGGTAGCCATTGCAAATGTTTGTATGCCTATTTTCAGATAGAAGAGTTAAATGCTGAAATAAAAGACAAAGTGGAAGAACAACAGAAGTTGGAAGAAAAAAGGAAGGAAGAGATTGCTATAATAAAAAAGGTACATGCTGTAATTTGGTTTATTTTGGAAAAATAAAGTCATTTTGCATAGTCATTTAAGCTTTTAGAGATGCAAAATTCTATTCACTGTGTTTTTCCATGGTGTTTTTGATTTGGGATTATGAGAGGAGAATTCTGGTTCCATAATTAGGGCTAAACAAGCATATTTTGAAGAAAGCTTTTCATCTGAGTATTCTCTGCAGGTGCATGAACGAGAGCACGATCGTGAAATCTCTGAGCTGGCTGCTAAACACGCAGAGGAAATGGAGAAGCTCCGTGCTGAGCTCAAGGAAGAACAGAGGCACCTTTTAGATGAACTCCGGCAGCAAATGGCAGCCACACACAGAGCAGAGCAGGAGCAAGCTCAGCTCCAATCCCAGGTAAAAACAGGAAGCACGGTGATTAATGTAGTACTTACCTGACTGTTGATGATCTCCAGCATACACAGAAATCAAGGAGCCTTCTCCTTAATTTTTGGGGATATTACATGTGCTCTTTCACATGGTGCTGCAATCGAAGGAATAGGAGTGTTCTCTTGGTGGGTGGTAGTAGATATTTTTTAGAGGAGTTCTCCAGAATCCTCAGCGCAATTATATTTTAATGTTAATTCTGAAGAAAACTGAATGTTTAAATTGTTGGTTTTAAGTGAGAAAAAACAACTTTGTAATTTTTTGTCTTGGCAAGTTAAGCAAGTAAATTTTATAAAGGATATTAAACCCCTCCCACTTTTTAATTATCCACTAGTATAATCAGGAATGCTTTCTTGCTAAGCTGAAGTGTGAAAACCTGACTTTTTCCTCTATATGTTTCCTGGGTTTTTGAACACTTCCACTAAATGCAAAGTGAGAATGGAAAGAATATGTCTAGTGTTAGGTCTAATTACAACTCATTGGTACACTGGTTAGTTTACTTAGGAATTGAGAAGTGGTCAATTTTATTTCTACTTTTCCTATATTACTTAGAACTTTATTAACAAATTATAACCAACAGCAAACATAAGGAATTCTTTCAATAGGCAGTGAGGGGCTGGGGTGTGCTGGTGCTCTGATGTGAGGAAGGGGACAGATGCGGAGTATTGTAGGAGATGAAGAGGCAGGTAAGGAAGGCCTTTTGCATTGCACTGAAAACATTCAAATCTTACTATAACAGCTTATTTTAAGGGTTCCTTTAATGGTCTCTGCCACAAAGAAACTCCCCCTGTACAGAAAGGCAAAACTCAGATACGTTTAGCAGTCAAAATTGAAACTGGTCATGAATAAAGCGAGCACATTTTCATTAGAGGGAAGGGAGAAACCCTTTTTTCCTCCACTGCAGACACTGCACAGCCTTGAACTGGAAGCTTTACGCCTGACCTTAAACAATATGCACACCTCTCAGCTGGAGCTTACGCAGTCCAACTTGAGGAAAGAGAAGGAGACTGCCCTCATGGAGCTGCGGGAGATGCTCAATGACAAACGTGCTCAGGAGGTAGCCATTCTGCAAAGCCGCCACCAGCTGGAGTGGGAGAAGATCAAAGAGCAGTGTCTGAAGGAAAAAGAAGACCTTAAGTCCAAGTATCAGCAAGAACTAGGTATTAAAACTGGGGAATAAGTATCTTCTTCCTGCACAGGTTCCTGTCTTGGTGTAGAGCTGGCCTGTGAATGACAGCTGGTGTTGCCTCTAATATGGGCAGGACTGCCATGGGCAAGAGTGCATGTTTTATATGTGAAAGTGAAGTTGTGCAGACCTAAGTTTTAGTTGTTCTTCATCTGTAAATTAGTGCTAAACTGAACTACTTTCTTTCAGGAAAAAAATCAAGTTATTTCTTTCTCTTAAAGAACTTGATCAGTGCAAAGAGTAGAGCTCTTATCCCTTATGTTTTGTCAGGGTTTTTCTTGCCCTAAGTCAGCACTACTGTTGTCTTTCTGGGGAGATATGTGAATGCTTCCTGGCTTGCCCTCTCAGTGTTCGGAAGGAGTTGGGAAGCAACTGAAAGGCTCAGTGAGAACCTGTAGCTGGATGTCCTTTGAGCTGCATTTCATATAAGATTGTATTGTGGCATAAGCAAGAAGGCAGTTGCACCTCATAGTACTGAAGGCCTGATGATGCTCTTGGCATTGTTTGGGGAATTTGCCTCTTTCCAGGTCAGACCATTTTTGACCTGTATGGCAGAGCTTGGAGTAATTTCTGGAGAAAGGTGAGTCTTGCAGCACTTCACTGAAGAAATTTACAGAATCACAGGCTGTTTGGGGTGGAAGGGCTCTCTGGAGGTCATCAAACCCCTGCTAGAGCAGGTTCACCCAGAGCAATTTGCACAGGATTGTCTCCGGGCGTGTTTTGAATATCTACAGAGATAAAGGCTCCACAACCTCTCTGGGCAGCCTGTTGCAGGGCTCTGTCACCCTCACAGTAAAGAAGTATTTCATTGTTTCCAGATGGATCCATGGGGAGCACTGCTAGTTGCAGACCTCCAGCTAGACTCTACAGTGCTCATCACACCCCAGTGAGCTCTGAAATAAGGTTTAGAAACCCTTCCTTTAGTTGTCCTTCCCTAAAAGAAAGACAACATTCATTTAAGGGTGTTTCTTTTTGACCTAGAAGTAGGAAACCATTTGTTACCACCAGTAGTGCAGTGAACTGATAGCGCAGTAGGATTTGGGAGCAGGAGGAGGTCAAGATGCAGTTCTTAATATCAAAGCTCTTAAAATGTGTTTTGCCTATGTAACTTAATACCAGCTTAATCTCTTAAGTTTTCATTTCCCATAGAAAGACTTGAAATAATGGTTGCATATTATAAATTATTAAATATTATAAATAAGCCAAGGCAAGAGTGCTTTGATGCTGTGGGAAGGTGGCTGAGAGGCCTTTACTGGGTCCTTGCAAATCAAAGAAGGGGCCAAACAAGAAGCTGGAATTAGCTGAGGGAGGAGCTGGGAAAGAAGAAGCTATTGGTGTCAGTGATAACTGAGCAGATAGTGGCATCTGTCTTACAGTCTTGTTTCCTAGGCATTTGTAGAAGAAATTTGAAATTTCCTACCTGCTGCTGCTGCCTGCTAGTCATTCTGTCTTTCTGGAGATGATTCTGTGCTCATAGTGGTGTGCAGTGAAATGTTAAATGACTTTCAGTGTCGTTTGACTTTGTATCTTTAGGATTATTTTTCTTTTTAGTATCATGTTCTCTGTAGAGTTAAGCAGGCTTTACTAATTAAACTGAACTTTACTTTCTGAGTTGTCTTTGCAGCTGTAAGTTCTAGAATGCTTGTTTTGTAAAATGAAAGTGAACTAGTGGGATGTAACATAACAGCAGGTGTGGCTAGAACCCAGCACCTTACCCTGCTCTCTGCCTGCCCATTTAAGTCCTGAGTTTGATGTTGAAAATTATAATCTCATCCATATTTCTACTTATCATTTAATAATATTTTATATAATTTTATTAATAAATATTTTATTTCACAGTTGACCAGAGAACGAAAATAGAATTGGAAATGGAAGAGGCACATATCCAGGCATTAGAGGTACAAATTCTGTTCTTGATACAAGAGAAAAATAGAGGTCCTTTCAGAAAACAAGGGCTGATACAAGTCCCAGATCTGCTACACATTTATTGTAAAGGACAAATAAATGGAGAAAAAGTTCATTAATTTCCAGAATGTGTTTGCTTTAACATAATGCGTGTCTTATTCTCTTAGACCCTCAAAAGAGACTGGGAATTAGAATCTGATACACGTTTGAAAAACATGTGTGAAGAGCTGTCTGAAAAACATCAGACTGAGATGATCGCACTGCAGAAATCTTTGGAAATGGATTTGGAAAAAGTCAAAGCAGAGCTGGGGCTTCTTTCTGTTGAGAACGCACAATCTGAAAGTATGTACCATGGTCTGGGAGGCAGCTGTTTTATTGAACAGTGACATAACTAAGTGGTTTTACAGCATGTGTAAAAGCAAATACAAGATGTATTTATGTAGCCTTATTTAAAAACTGAGACGATGGCATGAGACTGTCTAGCCAACAGGTTGTAAATGAAAAATTGTTTAAAACCTGGATAGCATTGTTGCATTTTGACTTCCACAGATTATGAGATGTGAGGTGAATATTAAGGGGAGGTGCTCTTTTGCTTCTAGCTGAAAAACAGTTTTGACAGTTGCTGAGTTAATCAAAACTGTGATTAGTATTAATAGAAGCTTTTTCTAACAAAAAATCAGATTTGGATTGTGAATAATTAAGGCTTAATGGAACAAAAATTGCACAAACTGGTTGTCTCTTGGCTAACTAACAGTGTGGGATGCGGAGAACTAGGAAGCAGTTCATGGAAATATTTAACTTTCAAATACTTTACTCTTCAAGCATTTCTGTAATTCCCTGAAAGCTAGTGTTTAAGCCAGAGACATGCATATCTATTTTTGCTGCACAGAATTTGTACAGGTTATTCATTAACTGGGATGATGGAGTAACAGAACTAATTTTTAACTTTAGTGAAATGTATAGAATTGGAGAGGCAACACCAGTTAGCCATCACAAAATTACAAGAACAGCTGCAGGCTGAATATAACCAACTCCTAGAAGAGATAAAGACAAAAAGCCAAGAAAAAGAACAGGATCTTCAGAAGGAGGTAAATTACATTTTTTTAGTTGTTTAGAGCAGTTGATCACTCTTTATATAACAGAAAACTAGACCATGTACATATCAGGGTGACCTGTTTGTATTTAGATATGTTGAGAAAGCAAAATGCATCTCATAAAGCAGGTAAATACTCTGGGAGTTTCCATAGGAGTTCAAAACCTTTGGAATGCAGTTGGCTTTCTGCCATCTCTTCCTCTGCATTTGTATTCCTAATTTTCTGGTTCTCACATTTTGTTTTTATCTGACTAATGCTTTATTTTTTACTAGAAAGGTAATTATGGCATCAGGAACAAATTCTTCCTTCTCAGAGGAGTGGGTGTAATAGTTAAGAGATGTTGCTACTCAGTGTCTCTGATACTTTCAGGAGCTGAGAGTGTTCTTGTCACTGTTTCCACCTATTTCTGACAGAAGTGTCTCTTGCATGTAAAACAAGCCCTGAGAACAAAATTGTTTAACAAGTTGTGGGGGTTTTTTTGTTTGTTTTTAACGTGTTTTTTGTAGCTGGACCAACTTCAGGTCAAGCATGAACAACTCAAGGCTCAGTCACAAGAAGAAATCAGGCAGCTTTGGTCTCAGCTTGACAGTACCCGAGCAAATCGACAAGAGCTAAGTGGTATGTCCAAAACTGACACATTTTATTTTTTGCCTCTTCTTCATACAGAAGTACACATTATTGACACAAAAGACTTTTATCTGTGTACCAGAAACACACAGGAAGGCCACAGTGTCAGTGGGCTGTAGCCCAATGATCTATTTCTAGATTGAGGTGAGTCAGTGTCAGGTAACAGGTCCTGCAGTGTCAAAAAGCATGGTATGACTGTGGGGAAAAGCTTACTCCTGTGCTTTTCCTTTCCCTTCCCACTCCCTTCCTGCACACTATAAAAGTCTTTAGTGAAAACCAAAGGTTTTTCATTGAAATGTCAAATTAAGTATAATGTAATTAAAAACTGGAGAAAATGCTGGTCTGTGCAGTAATATGCTCCTATTTGTATTTCTATTTCAAGACCCAGGTGTAGTAAATAAAAGAGCCAGTTTTGCAGTGTAGTGGTTGGAGATGACATACACTTTTGAAATAAAATATAACATGTCTTAGATCTGTGTGCACAGACATGTATAACACATTAAAGAACTTCTCGGGAAAAATCCCGTAGAAACCATGACTCTGCCAGTGTTTTCCTTGTGTTGAGACTGTAATATGAGGTTCTTGACTTCTGCTAGGGTAGTTAGGATAGAAGGCACATGTAACATACTTCAAAATACTATTTCAGATTTTCTGAATAATATAATTCAGAATATAATAATGAATAGTATAAGAATTCAGAACATAAGAATGAATAATAAGGTAGCTTTTGAAGTATATTAGGGTTTTGTGAGGATTTGTTTGATTTGGTCGTACACTAAATAAATAGTTTTTTCTATCTAGGCAGACTTTACCTTGACTATTTCATCTTTTTGTTGTGATATTACAGTATTATATCACATAGCACTTTATAGTATTTGCTGGAATTCTTTGTAGCCCTAATCTTTAACATTTCACGTGTCTTTCCATGTTTCTAATCACTCATATTCCCATTCTTTGGACCCTTTCTGTTTCTTCATCTTTCTTGAAGATGGTGAGACCAGAATGCAGGCGCATGGTCCAGGTGAGGATCTCTTTTGCTGTGTGAGATCTTAAAGGTGTTTTGTTTTACTCTGCTGTTCTTCATTTGAGTGATGATTTGACCATGCATTTGGGTTGGATTTGGTTGGATGGTAGGATTCAAATCATAGCAGCTAGATGATGGGATTGCTGCTCTGGTGTGAGAATGACGTGCCAGTTCAAAACAATGAAACGCTTTTTTGTGTTAATTTTGTGCCAGTAGACTGTGCTGGTTGGGCAAAACCTACCCATGTCAGATTGGACTTCCCTTGCCTATTGCATTGATGGTGTTACTTGTTCCTTCTTGTCACTTGATTCCTCTGGTCCCCATGCCTGGCGGCTTCTCCCTTTGGAAGCAGACTTGAACCATGGACTTACTTCACGGAATCATGGAGTGGTTTGGGTTGGAAAGGACCTTAAAGATCATCTCATTCCAACCCCCTGTCATGGGTAGGGACACCTTCCACTATCCAAGCCCCATCCAACCTGGCCTTGAACACTTATTTCTTCTCTTACTCATTCTGTTTGCATGTTCATTGTGAGAATTTTCTCGTGCCACAGGCGCATTTTCTGGTTTGTTACACAAAACCACATTGTGACAATCAGTTGTGTTGTTCCTGGATGGCATCCTCTCTTTCCATCAACATTTCATAAGTTTCTCTTGTTGTGTAACATAAGCAACTGCTTTTCTCCAGGCAAGTAGTTTCTTTTCAAGGAACTTCTCCAAGTTCTCCTACCTTTTAACTTCCCAAAACGTTATTGCTGCTTTAATACAGAAGGTGGGGAAGAAAGCTCTCAGAGAGCTAATGAAAAGGCTGCAATGCTGGCCATTGTTCTCACCCTCTGGAAGGAGGGCAGCTTGCTGAACCAGCCTTGGTAGCTGCTTTTTACTGCGTTCCTGTTTTATTGGTTGATTCTTTTAATCCAGTCAGTTCAGCCTCTGAGCACACAATGGGTAGCAAGCCATCATTAAAGCAATGCAGAATTGATTTTATTTTCTTTCTTGTGATTTTTTGTGTTCTGCACAGTTTATGCTCAAGCTGGTTTTGTTTGGATGGTTTTGCCTGGAGCAAATTAAATGTTCTTGAATAATTTATTGCTTCTGGGTGCTACAACAGCAAGCAGGTGTGAAGATTATGCAATAGTGCAGGACTCTGCATGTTACCAGCCAAGTCCTGAACTGCAAGGAAACGAAGAGAGCTAACTGTGTGCTGGAGATTTTGATTCGTAGCATGGGGATGGTTTCTCTGAATGCAGTGTAACTGAGGATGTCTTCAGAGGAAGGAATTTTTGTCTTTCAGAAGTTCATTTTTCTTATCTCATTGCTATTTCCAGTAAATGGTTCTTACCTCAGCCTGTGACCTCTGCCTTTTGTGACTCCCATTGAGAAGGGATTGGCCCGTGGTGTTTTTAGTGGAAGTATTAATGGGGGAATGCCATTTCTAAACCACTGGCACTTGGGGCAACTAAATCTAATCTTCGCAGAATGACTTAGCCTAAAGATATGTATTCTTAGTGCTTGTGTTGGTTTTGCCTCTGTTCCAGAGCTAAAAGAGCAGCTCCTGGCTCGAGCATCACAGGTAAAAGAAATAGAGTGTTTGAAACAGGAGTTTGAACAGCAGCGTCAGCAGAGAAACAGGGAGCATGAAGCTGAATTGGAACAACTGAGACTTTATTTTGAAAACAAGTTAATTGTTGCTGAAGAAAACTACAAAGAAGAATTGACTTTGTTGCATCAGAAACTGCAAGAACTGAAGGACTATTCACTGTTAGAGCTGGAAATGAGGCAAGACCATGCAGGGGACATCAGGTGATCTGTTCTTTTTCCTTTCATTTTATTACAGCATGCTTCCATTTTTTTTTTTTTCTTTAACATGAAAGACAATGTTAGCATCTGAATCTATTGGGACTGAGCATTAGGTGATGGCCCAGTACTGAGCAGTTGTTATGGTTGCTCTTTGCCTACTTTCAGTACAACACCATAAGTCATCAAGTTCATTAAACTTAATTCATGACATATCATAGTCTTAAACTTTAAAACCCTTGTCTCAGTTCTTCTGTCACAGTTTTTGAAGAGACTGCTGAGAAAGAGAGAAGTGTTGCACTTGGTCAGCTAAATCAACAGCTTGAAAAACAACAGGTAGGATTTTTGATATATTAAAAGTTCTACTTTTCTTTACATAACCTGTATGAAAACTGATGTCTGATTCCTAGCTCTTACAAAGTGTAAATTAATTTCAGATGTTTAGTAGGGTTTAATTATTTTTGACAAGAATGTTGTAAATTACCAACTTTAAATAGGTCTCAGCCTCAGAGAGGCTGCAGAAAAGCTGAAACAGTGCTCTGTAATTGTATGTGCTCTTTGGGTTATCCTGTGCTGAGTAAGGAGCTTATCAGTTCTTCTAAACAAGTGTAGAATTCATGGTGTTTCTCTTTTCTATAGTTCTGGTAGTAGTTGTCCCTGTCCTTGTTCTGTTCTAGCCAAGATGCTAATTTGGCCCCTCTTTCACTTATGCCCCTATTTTCATGCACCTTACTGTAACTGAAGATCTCAACATCTTTGCTCAATTTGTTTCAAGTTGACTAAGAGTTTGGAAAAGGAATTTTCCTTTCTCTCATTGAAAGAGTCTCACCATGGTTCCTTAGAAGCTAAAGATCTCCTCCTAACCCTTAACTTCTGTAGGAAGAACTTGCCTGTTTGCAGCTACAACTTACAGAACAACACAGGCAAGAACTGGATTCCTTAAGATCCTCCCTGGCACTTCAGTATAAAGAGGACCTGATGAAAATGAAGATGGATCTGTCAGACAAATGTGTAACAGAAACTGAGGCCATGAAAAGAGAGCATTGTTTAGAACTTGAGCAGCTCCAAGCTCAACTTTCAGAAGAACATTCTAAAGGTAGGATGGTCTGACACACTGGGAAGGAAAACAGTAAACTGCTTGTGTGGCTTACATTTTTCTTTAAACAGGCTTATCTGAAGAAGTTTTCAATTTATTAGTTTACCCTAAACTGTGGGGAACATTTAACAGATGTTAATGCCTTTCATCAAGCACTTATGGGTGTGTTGAGTTGCACTTCCAAAGATGGGATGACCTGAAGTTGTTTGCTTTCTAGTAAAAACTACTACAGCGATGGAGCAGTTGCTAAAAGGAGTTGATCAGGTTTCCGTTTTTGATGCCTAGAAGGGCACTGTCATACAAACACTTGGACTAACAATACATAACTTAGTTAGCTAATTTAACGCTCATGGTTATAATTGTATTCCACTGTATGTTGGTTAAAAGAGTTAGTAAAGCTTTTTTAATTTGCACTTTTATTATTTTTCTTATTTCTTATCTTCAATTATTTATTTTTAATACTAGACAGAATATCAAAACTGCTTAAATTAGAATGTTTAGAGATATGTCCTGTCTGACTTTTGGGGGAATGTCTTGTGTAAATAGTATGTGCAAAAGAGGAGATAAAACTTCCATAAATCTGCCATTACATTGCCCAGAAAGAAAGTCTGCTCCTCTGGCTGTTGCAGATAAGGGGGGAGGTCCTGCCACAGGTTTTATGATTATTCTGTGTGTTGATACTGGTAAATTCCCAAGGTGATAAAATGGAACAGATTATAAAGTCATCCAGCTAAGGGGTTCTCCTTGTCCTGTAGTTAGCATGGCTGCTGATAAATTGCACAGCTGACAACATTCAGCATTATTTCTGTGCATTAATAGGAGCTGTTAAAATAAATTTCAGAATGTCATTTTGTTGTCTGGCTTGGATTTTTTTTTTTTTTTGTCTTTCCAGAAATCACCAAACTGCGTCTCCAGAGTGCTCAAGATGCAGCACGGCAGGTTGAGATGGAGGTGGCTGAGCGAGTGTCTGTGCTGGAGGAAGAGCACAGAGCTAAGCTCTCTCTGTCCAGCTCTGAGAAACAGCGTATTGCAGAGCTCTCGGAGGAAATAAGGCACTTAAAGGAAGAGATTATAAAACAAAAAGATTTTTATGAGCAGAATGAAAAGCATCTGGAAGAAGAAATGGAAAAGGTAGTTTGTACTACAGAACTGTTGTGTAGAGTTGGGACAAGCTCCAATCTGGTGGGAAGGCCAAGGGAGGGAGAGGCAGCACTTGCCTTTAAAAGTGCCTGGTTTGGGATAGTAGCTAAAGCTTTAAATGGACTTGCCTGGATAGACACAAATGTTGGAATACACTTCTGTTTTGGTGTAACTCTTGTGCCTCAAAGTCTTAGAGCTGAGAGAATCATACCTGGTACTGTTGCTCTTACATGTTAAATCAGCTGTTCCATCTGAGGATAAACTTAGACTGGATGTTAATTCGTTGCTTAAATTGCTGCACATTTGAATGCTTAAGAGAATTAGATAGGTGAAGCTCTTATTTATCAAGGCCTCCTTTCCTCCCTTTTTAAAGAGCAATGGATATGTGTATCCTTTTCCAGGCTTAGAAACTGGTTGAGGATGCCAGAGACATCCTTTTTCTGCCTTCTGACACTGGGCAATCATTTGCTACTTTGGCTTCTGTTTTTGTGCTACATGCTTTTTGTGTGGCTTTTATGCTATGTCCAAGGCCAGTGCTCTTGTCATGAATTTGGACGCTATATATAAAATACCACTGGAACACAGGAGGAGAAGTTTAAAAAGGATTTTTATTCATGCCCAGCATAAACACCTAAGCTGCCCATAGCTGTAGAAGTTGAACTCCTGAAAAGAAGATAAGTGGCCTCAAGAGAAATAAACATAGAGTACCATATTAATTCTAGAATTTTGACTTTTTTTTCTTAATTTCATAACCCAAATTAATTTTTAATAATGCATTGAATTTAATGCATGTCAGTTTATAAACTGCCATTTCAGCCTTACTTTCATTAGGAAGGGTTACTTCACTACGAGAATTTAGTCTTTCCAAGATCTTAAATGCCTGAGAGTGTTCACTTCATGCACTTCAGTTTTGTTTTGGTGGTTTGTTCTTTTTTTCTTTTAAATAATTGTCTTCACAGGTAAAATATAAAATTGCTGAGGATCACAAAAATGAACTGAGAGAGGAAGTCCAGAAAATAGAGAATATGTACAAAGAAAAAGAGAAGAAATGGCAATGTGAAAGTGAGGCCCAGAGAATCCTAGCAGAGGAGAAGTTATCGCTATTGCACATAGAACTGCAAACCAGAGCAGAATCTGAGAAGCAGAACTTACAAAAAGAGTTTGAACTCCGTGAAGCTGAAATGATTCAACTTCAAGATCACCAAGCTGCCAAAATTCTAGAGCTGGAGAAGCTGGTGAAGGAGCAGCAAAACAACTTGCAGCAGCTGGAGGACAGCCTTGCAGGTGCCCAGGCTGTGCAGAAAGCTCAGCAGCAATATGAAGCTGACCTGGAGGCAGCCAAAGCCCTCATGGCAAAAGAAATGGAAAAGGCCACACTCTGCCTGCAGGAAGAATGTGCACTGAAACTCTTGGAAGCACAGAACAAGTAAGTTTCCCTTAGGAGTTCACTCATTGTTAGAGCTGCTTTTTCTTATTTTAAACTTAATGAGTGATAGTGTAGGGAAGTCACTTGATGGCACCATCTAACTTATATTTGTAAAGCTTGCTGTCCTGAGGAATAGTAATGCTGTCTATTAGGATCTGCTGTAGAGATTTGCTTCACGTAAAGGCATTTCATCTAGTCTGGCAAATAAAGTGTAGTCAAGTTTTGCCTGCTAAGAGTACAACACAGCTGAAAGTTATATACCAGCCTTCAAAGTGAAGTGTGACAGGATACATAAGTGGAAAAAATTCTCTAATTCAAATGAATGTAAACAAGCTTTTCCTGGTGAATGGTGCTTGTGCTAACCATTGAATGCTGAGGTTGATGGGGCCCCCTTTGGTATTCTGTACCAAATGGTACCATCTGGTTAGATGCCTGGAACTGCTGTTTTTCTTCCCCTTCCTACACCTGTTGTTTCAAGTGAATTAAGGGAAGTAAACAACCTCATGTTGGTATTTGCATGTATTACTTCAAATTTATCCCTTCTTCACTCCCCAGAAATATATTCACAGAACAAGACTGGAGAAATAATGACTGTAAGAAAACACTGAAAGCAGCAACTTAACTTTTAGATAACTGGTTTTTTAGCTATGGGTGTCTGTGTGCAAAAATACTGTAATTACTGATTGCAGTAAATGGCAGTACTTCAGATGCTAAATCTTCTGCTTGAAGCAGAACTCAGAGACCTGAGTTTGGAGGAGCCCTCAAGTATCCCACATACACTTCCACAGAGGTTTTATGTCTGTCTTTAACAGATGTTTTTAGAGGTGTTTGTTATGACAGTTGATTTATTTGCAGACAACACGTTTGAGATGTAGAAATGTATATACCATGAGATACTGTCATGATAGTATTTCTGTCATGTTGCTCTGTATTTTTAAGTTAATAGGGGTGCCAGTCTCTTTAGTAATAACCAGATACTCCCAACTGACATTGCAGAAACCTTTAATTACGTGGCTATGAAATCATCATTGTGGCTTGCTTCGAATTCAGTTCTGTATTTGAAGCATCAAGTAAAACTTATGAAGGCTAAGTTAGGTCTATTTATTTTCCTTGAATTTTTATTTATTAGTTCAATTATTTAAAAAACAGTAACTTTTTCGACAATAGTCTCTTAATTTTCTTGGAAATAATACAGGTTTATGGAGGAACACAAAGCTATGGCTCAGAAATTCACAACTGAGCAAGAGATTCTTCTCCAAGAACTGAAAAAGAAACATGTGGATGAGCTGGAACTCCAAAGTCAGCAGTTACAGGAGAAGCATGAGCAGCAGATTTTGTCTCTGACAGCTGATTTTCAGGCAAAACACCAAGCTGAAATTGAGACGCTTAAATCTACACTGGAAAGTCAACAGCAGATTCAGCTTGAAAGTTGTGTTGCTGAACTACAGACAAAGCATCAGGCCCAAATCGATGAGCTGGAGGCTAAACACTTATCAAATCTGGATTCCTTGGAGTCTTCCTACCTATCTGAAATTCAGACTATAAGAGATGAGCACAGTCAGGCTCTGGAGAAGCTACAGCTGCAGCACAGGGATCAGCTCCAAGAGCGGGATAAAATGCATCAGGCACAACTGCTTAAGGAGATTGAGATGCTGAAATTAAAGCATGCTGAAGAACTTCAGCTTTCCCAAAATAATTTGAAAATTGAGCTAGCTACTGTTCATATGGAAAAGCTTAAAACCATGGCTCTTGAAGCAGAAGAAGCTCATAAGGTGAGTCAGAAAGAAAACCTGGCATAGGAGGTAAAATTTCATGGCACATTGTGTAGGATCACCTTTTCCCTTGTTCTCAGGGGATGTTTTCACAACCTCTTTGTGCCAGCACTGACACGTTGTGTGGCCATATTATGAGCTGAAATAGGAAAGTCCAGCTGAAAATTAAATCCATCTGTTGCTTCCTGCCCCAAATGCTCAGTCTAATGAGTCTTCTATATCATGCGTGGGAAAGGTACAAATGAAGTATATCTTTTAACATAATTAAGATTGGAGGGTCTCCATTTTGCGGGTCAGAGCTTCTCTCCCCGGTAGAGCTATTGTGCAATTCTTCAGAAAGTGATTAGAACAAAGTAAATGCAATTCTGGAGGTTAAGCCACATCTCTAGGAATCTAAAGATCCTTCTGATTAAGTAAAGATTTACAAAACTTGTACTACATAAGAAAAATAAACCCATTTAAATGCTATAGAGTGTATGTATATGGATGTATGTATGCTTGTCCTTCATGAAACAATATTGTTCCTGTTTACTTAAAAAGCTTTGATACAGCAGGACATGTGCTTGACAAATGGGTTGCAAAGGTATTTGTAGTTACTTTTTTCTGTCCCCTTTTTTAAATTAATGCTTACACAGGATGATCTGAACACAGCTCTTCGAAATCAAAGGCAGTTGCTGGAAGAAGAAAAACGTCTGGCTCTGGACCTGTTACGTGAGGAAGTGTTGGAGTTGGAGGAGAAGCACAGGAAAGCACTCCAAGAGCTTCAGGATCTTCATGAGAAAGAAATTAGGAAACATAAGGAAGAGTACTCCAGGGAGTTAGAGGAAGAACTGGGAAAACTAAAAGCACAGCATGAACATGAGCAAGAGGTCCGAATGCTACTAACACCTAAACCCAAAACAATCCATGTTTTATCATAAAGTGAATTCAGTTTTATTAAGCTTAGAAATAAGGCTGTATATCTAGATACTTTTTGAATTTTTTAAGTAGTGCCAATAATAAGATACAATCTGACTTACGTGGATGCAAGCTGCTGCGAGTGTTCTATGTTACGTTCGTATAGTAGGAAAAGTCACAAACAAAATGAGCTTTATCCAGCTATAATCACAGAACACGTTAAGTTAAAATATTACTAACTTTTGCTTTTTCACTTACTAAATCGAAAACTGGGTAATGTTCCGAATAAGTCTTAAATCACTTTTAGAAGAAAAGATCGTTTGGGGAGAAAGTTTCATTAGTTTCCTGGGAGGTTCTAATGGTTATCCAGTCTTCAAGCACAACATCCTAGAAACAGGATTTATGTCTATTCTGATGACTACAGTGACTCTTCTTAGAATAGTAGGGGGAAAAACCTAAATGAACAAAGATCTCTCAAACCTTTCTCTGTTGTATCTCAGGATAATTGCATTAAATAGAGATGCATAATGTTTGCTCCCATTTGAACAAGGGAAATCACATCTTAAAAAAATATGCCCTGCTTGTGTTTCTCTCTCCCTCTTTCCTCCTTATTCCTTTGAATTTCTTTTAGAAAAGTGTCTGTTGGAAAGAATAAGTCGGGAATACTTTGTTAGTCTGACCTTCGTTAGTCTGATGGTCTCATGAATACAGGAGATACTTGATACCTAATGCCTGGTTGCCTCTTATCTATTTTTATCAACCTGCTTTTTTCTATACTCAGCGTGATGATAGACAGCAGCGCTGTATGACATTGAGGATTGTGAATGTACTCTTAAGAATTTGGTTGAGCTTGATGGGTTTGGTTTGGTTTCATTTTATCCTTAATTCTTACACTGTGGCTGAAATAGTTTGTATTCCTTCCTTGTCTGCAGCTGTATGCTTCTGCATCAGCTTCTGAAGTAGAATCTGTGAGAAGAACTCTTCTGGCTCAATTTGAGGAGGTAAAATTGAAGCAGCAACTTCAGTTCCAGGAGGAGATTGAGCTGTTGAAGTGTCAGTCAGAGGTGCTACTGGAACAGCAGATTGCACAGCTGAAGGTAGGGTCTGGTGAAAATGCACTTCTGAGTATGCACTGGGAACGTGTTTTGTGGAGAAAGCGCAATTGGTATAAGATTTTTGTTCTTCAGCCTCTAAAATGGCAGTCTGAGTGAGGTCTCTCCCGTGCTTCACAATGTTAGAACGAGAAAAACAGCACTGGAAATAAAGCAGTGTTCTGTGAGCAGTTGTCTTTACCACAGGGTTGTCTTAAAGTCCTGAACTGAAAATGAAGTGTCCTTCAGCCAAAACCAAAAAAATCAGCAGAACATGCTCTAAGCAGCACTCCTTGTGTACACGTTCAGTTTGTCATTTGAGGCTTTTTCTTCTTGGTGTCTGCCAGAGACTGTGCCCTTGGTCTGTCATCCCATGTTTACTGCACATACCGTGTGTATGTGGCAAAAACAGATTCAGTGTTATCTAAGCTTTTACTAAGTGTGTGATGGCAGTGACCTCTTTGTCTATGAGATATTTTGTTGTTACTGTTGTTCTTAATCTCTGCTTTCATTGATTCACTATGATAAACATCATGATAAGCATTTTCAAGATGTTTCCTGCCTCTGGGCCTCTGTGTAGTCCTGATCACTATTTGACCTCTCTCTGGCTGGTTCAGCTGTCTTTTGAAACAGAGGACACGAGTGTATCCTGAAAAGCTGCTGCAGGTATATTTGGCACTGCTGTCCTCAGCTGAACCCCAGCCTTCAGCCCACAGAAGCTGGGGCTAGACTGAGTGTTATACAGAAACTCCAGAAATGATCCCTGCTTTTTTCTCCTATGCTGCCTTAATTAGCATTTGGGACACCAGAAACTTCACTTTTTGTTGAAATTCTCCTGCTGGTACAGCTGTCTATGGATTCAATTGGGGTTTTTTGCCTTATGATCTTGATGACTGGTGTTTTGTCTCAGAAGAGACTGGCTGGATCTCTTTGCAGTGTCAGGCTGAGCTGTATGGTGGGCTGATACAGGTTTTTACAACAAGCCTTTCCCTTCCACCCCCTGGTGCTGGTTATGCAGTTGTCTTCATGCCAGCCTGTTCCCTTGGTTTCTTCCCTCTGCCTGTCCCAGCTGATTTGAGGTATTCAGAATTGCTGTCTGTGCTCTGACATACTCTCTAAGTGCTTCTAAGAAGAACAAGCAGGCTGCTTCAGACATTTTTGTCTACAAATGCCATGTTCTAGGTCAAGGACAGTTGTCATTTTTACCTTCTAACTACTAGAGCACGGGGCAAAGACTGGGTCAGTCTTCAGCAAAGGATCCATCTCAGCTCGGGTGACTGTAGGTCTTCTGCTCTGAAGTCTTGTTTCTTGCCCTGGGGAAAAACTCTTTTCTTGGCTTGCCCATCTGAAAAATAGGTGGCCGTCCCCTTGGAGTGTATTGGTGTTCATAGATAAAATTGTGCTGCATCAGTGCTGAGTTCAGAGGGACAGTCACTGCCCTGGTTCTGCTGGCCACGCTGTTTTTGATTTTCATCACAATTTCAGTATAATTTTGTTGTTTGGAGGTGTTGATGTGTAAGTTACTGCTTAATTATTCTGAGAGGCAAAGTATATTTCTAAAGAATACAGAAAAAATACGGGCATGTCTGAGGTTTTTTGGGAGGATGGTGTGGTGTTTGGGCATTTTTTTCTTCTTTCAGTAAATCCAAGTATATGTGGTTTATGCAGGATGAATTTGAAGCTGAAAAAAAGGCATCACTACATGACAAGGAACAGATGTTGATTCAGGAGAGGGAGAAGGCACAGGCTGCTCACCAAAAGGAACAAGAAACATTATCATCCCAGCTGCAGGAAAAGGCTGAAATAATTATCCAGGTGTGGAGAAAATACTTTAAACCTAGATTTTAAATGTGCATTGGGGATTGTATTTTAGCACAGGGCTCTCTGTCTCAATGTGTATTTAGAGGGACTGCAGGTATAATTCTTGTGGTATATTAGACTAGGGGGAAACAGAGTAACACTAGGACTTTCCTGACTGGGAGTGCATTACTGTTTCCAGCTCTTCTCGTAGGACTTGATGAGGGTTGAGAACATTGGCATTGGAGCAGAATGCTTTTCTTTCCTTGCAGTTTTCTCCCAAATAGATATTTTGACTTCTTTGCTGGCTTACTTATGAGACAGTTTCTAACAAAATGGCACAAATTTGTTTGGCAGCAAAATCTGGAGGTAGGAGTGGGTATATGCATAGAAATATGTATTTTTATTTATATATAATTATATATTTTAATCAGGTATAGGTATCATCTGAACAAATAAATATGAGGAGATAAGTAATTTTTCCAGAAACTTGTTTTCAGGTACAGTTTATAAAGCAAAGTTTAGGCAAAATTGTTGACTTTATTGTGCTCTCACTGTATTTCCATAGCTGGAAAAGAAAGTGGTGTCTTTAAAGCATGAAATAGAGGAGACCAGCTCTGGACTGGAGACACTCCTTCAGCGGCGGGCCAGGGAAAACCAAGAAGGAGGGAATTTGGTAGCCTTGTTGAGGTCTGATATTGAGCAGTCCAAGGAGGAAAGGTTTGTTCATCTTTGATTGCATAATGTTTAGTGCTTGGGGTTTTTTTGGGGTTTTTTGTTTGCTTGTTTTCTGACTTCTCATAAAGAAATCAATAACTAGGCAAAACTAAGCCAACTCAAAATAATAGTATGGGCTGATGATATATTGCTTTTATTTGCAAATTATTTTGAGGTATTTTAAATTATCAACCTATTCTGACATAAGCGCAAGTTGGGGTTTTTTCTTGCTCTTTTTCTTTCAGTCTGATGAAGACTTTGGTGTTTTGGGGTTTTCACTGTCTCTAATCTTGGAAAAATCTAAAAAATGGAGAGAGGTTCTGTGACTAAGACTTTCAGATAGAGTGGATTGGTTTGACATGTCATGGGGATGCATGGATTAGAGAAACTCTCATGCTGAATAAGTTTCTAGAATTCCCTCTCTCATCTTTAAGAAACTGGCTTAGTGTTAATCTTAAAACTAAAATATTTTCATAAACAGAAATGGAGCTTTTGTTGTCAGGTCTGCCAGAACACCTCTAGTTATTTTGATGTCACTGATACTGTAGTAGTAGACTTACCTTCCTTGCTGGTGCTTCCACAGGTATGGAAGGCTTAGATGCTTGTGACTGTAGTGTGATCTACCTGTGGAGAGGACGAAGGTGTTTTGCTGTGCCAGCTCTTTAAAAATGACATGTTTTTTGTGAGTCATCTGAATGATCTTCACTGATAACTGCCCAACCATGGCAGATACCTATTTTAGACTGTCAGGTTTTCAGTGGGTTCAAAGTGTCTTTCAAATCAAGTGCATGCAATTTTTCAAATGTTGATTATGCTTTTGTTCTAGGGAAAAACTGCGTGAATCTTATCAGCATGTTTTGAAACTGCTTATGGAAGTGGTGAAGGCCACAATGGCTATTGAGGACCTTATCTGTAGCAAGATTGGTCTTTGCCTTGATGACAGTCTGGCTTCTGGAGATTCTAAAGAAACTCAGAGTATTATGGAAGAAATGGGATTCATGCAGTATTTTAAAGCCAAAGAAAACCATCACCTAGAAAAAGGTGAGTACAAATCAACAAACCTGGATGTAGTCAATTCATATTCTTGAAAACTGCTTTTTCATTTCCTTTTGTATGGATGAAGGTCAGAAAGAGAATATCTCTTCTTGCAATGTTTGTGTTTTTCAAAGTTGCTCCATGCTTAAGATAGTGTCTACCAGTGTTCTCTCAGTTTAATTCTTTTAATAGTACAACTACGAAAATGTTGTTAGAAAAGCCTGGATAGATTATGGGGCAGGAAAGATGGACTTGGTGAATGCAGAGTTCCAGGTCTTGATGTATAGCACAAGATTCCCAAACCTTGTGAAAAACCCTCATGATTTTTCAACATCAAGTTGTTGATGTGTCCAAGTTTTCACCTTGTAGTACGTGTCCAGGACCATGTCACTGTCTGATGTCAGTTACGGGGGTGAGCAGTTTTGTGGCTCGCTGTCACTTTTCTGTGTTTTTCAATAGCTTCTTTGTTTTCAGTAGAGGAGCTGCTTGATGAAACTCTCACAGAACACAACCAGCTGTCTCCAGGGACTGATGAGGTGTCTGAGTTGAGCCAGTACTTATGTGAAAGTGTTTTTGCAAAGCCAGAATTGGCGTGTGAAAGTGAAGAAACTATACTGAAAATTTGTCATCGCTTGCGCACTGCAGTGGAGAGACTTCTGGAACTGGTTACAGAGTCAACTAAACAAGTAAAGCTTTTTCATCTGTACAGAGCAACCTGGTCTAGTGGAAGGCGTCCCTGGTCGTGGCAGGGGTTTGGAACTATTTGGTCTTTAAAGGTCCCTTTCAACCCAAACCATTCCATGATTTTGTGTATAACACTGAAAATATGAAATCCATTCTGTGTATTTAACCTTTTAACAGATCCTGTGGGAAGGCAATAGATTTGCTACCTTAAGTAGATTTAAACTAGGATTTAAATTCATTTGGTAACTTTAGGAGACCAGGAGTTTTTTTGAGGGGGTTTTATCACACTTCACATCAGGAAAACTCAGGCCAGTGTCAGAATGCTTGGGGAATATGTAGATAGCAGTAAACAAAAGCCCTTGTATTTGTATGCTGCTTTAATTGTGACAAAAGGAGATGCACTTAGTCTCATAAAAGAACTTGAGTATTTCCATACTGAGTTTTGTAGTGTCTAGACTGCAAATCTGGGGTGGATGCATGAGCACTGTATACATCTGAGGGTTGAATTTAGTGTGACAATAATTAGTTTGTTGAGTAAGGAAGTCCCTAATTGAAGAGGAAACATGAGGGGGAAAAACATGTCTGAAATTAATCTCCTCATCAGGTATTTTGTGAAATCCAGAGATATATGTCTCTGTGAAATGTATATTCACCATCTTCAAAAATCCCTCCTAGAATGAGGTGCATCAATATTTACTTCTAGGTACTGATGATGGTTCTACTAAGACATACCTAACTTGTGGTTAAAGCACTTGCCCAAGCCATGGGAGATCTGGGTTCTAAGTGACCCTCATCAGCTGTGATCCAGCTTACTTGTGGTGTACTTTGGAAACCTGATGATGTATGGACTTCACTGCCTATTAGACGTGACTTAATCTCTTGAAGAATTTAAGTGTAAGGATGCTTTGAATTTCAAGTGGCTCAGGAAGTGTCAAGCTAAGTAGTTTAGCCAATAGGGAGATCTTTTTATGCACAGTGAAGAAACTTATGTTCCTAAGCAAGACTTGTGGCAAAAATACTGGTATGCAAATACTGGGGTTCACCAAAGTGTCCAGAGGTTTTGGGCAAAGTCAGGTTAGTACTAAAATGAAACTTTAAAACTTGGACCTTAGTGCATAAATGTTATTAAATAATTGAGAAGACTTTTCTTGAAATGTCTGCAGTATTATTACACTGCATGTGCATCTGAGGTCTGATGCTGGGGAAATTATTCACTTGTAGCTAGAGAAGATGCATGAAAACCACGCGCAGTTTGAGGAAGAATTCAGCCGTTGCAATCGGGAAACGGCCCAGGTGGTGAGGCAGCACCAGGAGCTGATGGAGTGCCTCAGTGAGGAGAGTGAGGCCAAGAACCAGCTGGCGCTAGAGCTTCATAAGGCAGAGGGTAAGAAAAGGAAATTGAGTGAGATTGCAGTGTCATTTACTCAGAGCTTGTTCCTCCCAATATCTATGATGTGCTTTCTGTGTCCTGGATTTCTTGGGCTCTAAATCTAACATTTGATCTTACTTTCTGGAGATTCTGTTTCTTCAAACCTCAGCCCTTCGCAGAGGATGTGTTGTAAGCTCATCCCAGGCCATCAAAGCTTAATGATCCCCATTTGAATTCTACAGATTTGGAGACAGTTTGTGATGTGTCAGCCTCATAAAATCTTGATAATCTTAGAATACCTTAACTAGTACATTTTATTCCTTAAGGTACTTCAAAAGCCTAGCTACAGTATAAACATGAATCATCTTTTGCACTCTTCCTTTTTATGTCACCTTCCATTGTTTGGCAGAAATTGTTTACTCATGTTTTCAAGCTGTTTCTTCCCAAGAGATGAGGTTTTCTATGGCTTTATTTGCATTCTGACTTCACTTCTAGGCATTATTGAAGGCTATGTTGCAGAAAAAGCTGCGTTAGAAGAGGCCTTGAGCCTGAAAGAGGAATCTGAGCGTCGTCTTGTTGTGGAGCTGGAGAGCATGCGGGAACGCTTCCAGGAGCTAACCCAGGAGCAAGCAATTCTTGGTGAGGAGAGGGTATAGCACTCTTAGTGCCAAACAAAGTTGTCTCCAGTCAGGGCACATTGCAATGTCCTTCTGTTGTGGGTCAGAGTTTGGCTTGAGGACCTAGTGAGCAGCTCAGACTGATACAGAGGTGAGAGGGTCTTCCTGTAAAAGCAGAAAGCTCTACAGACATGGGTCAAGGTCAGCAGGAGCTTTGTGTCACAATAAAAATGAAATGCCTAAAGGTAGGCACTATCTGTATTCCATACAAAGTTTTAGTGACTTAGAAGATGGAATGGATCACGATGCCCTATTCTTGTTTTGTACATATGTCTGTGTTTTGATTTCTAGGAACACCTGTTGCTAATGTAGCACAAAAAGAAGGTTCAGGTTTGTAATGACAAGTGTGGATTTTTTTCTTGCTGTGTTGCTGTAACACTGAGTGAATGAATTGATAACTTATTTTATTTTAACAGTGAGGAATAGTACTTCATAATTAGGCCCAACAGGTTACTGGGTTTATAAGTATCTTGGCCAAACAAAAGGTTACAACTTCTGTGATGCAAAATTAGGACTATCCAATTCAATTATGAGTATTTGAAGGGAAAAAGATGTTTTGCTGCCCTCAGGCCTAAAATACACTGTGCCATTGTCTTTGTATTTGCCAGCTTCATTTTTTTTGAGGGGATGGAGTGGGTTGCAAGCTGTCTTTGAGCTTCTAGTGATAAAGTGGGCTGTCAAAATGAGTAAATTAGGTTAAAGAAGGGAGGAAAAAGAAAAATACTTGAGGTGACATAAAACAGTGAGCTTAAAAAAGTACAGCAAGAACTGAAGGACATCTAAGGAAGATGAGAGAAATGTAACTGAATGGATTGGTAGGTCAGAAAAAAGGATAGCAGAATGGTAGGGAAGGCTATTAAAGGAATAAAAAAGGAAACCAGAAATAAGCAAGAAGGATCCATAGAGTTATACACTGAGTTTGGAAGTCTAGTGCTGAAGTCAAATTTGTGGATGTCAAATTGAAAGAGGAATTGTTTTTTCCTCCTAAACTAAAGTCTGCATACTTAACTCATCAGTGGCTAACATTTAGATCTGATAAATTCATAGTTGCCATGATTGTTTTGTGGTCTACTCAAAATATAATTTTCCTATTGTTTTTTAGATTAATTTTATTTATACACACATATATATTCATAGATTCTTGCATATTCACTGTCTCTTGTTTCTGGACTTTTTCTTTTCCCCAGAGAGTGTGAGCTGAGTAAACCAAATCAGTCAGGTGAATAAAAAGTTACATGGGTAAATTCCTGTTAGAGTTAAAAAATTGCACTGAGTTTTCTTTCCCATTACTGTATCTTTATTCCTTCTGTCCATTCAAATCTCCCTCAAACACTATTTTTAATTTAACCTATTTTTGGTAGCCAGCTCACTGTCCTGAAATTTGCTGCTGCCCTCTGAATGAGAGGGAATGTAGAACCGAGTTGGTTATGGTGTATTTTGGGATTGACATTCTCCCAGGAGCTGCAGCCCAGCTCTTGCCAGCAGCTCCTTAGAACTTGAACAGTTGCTTTTGCTGCAAGGGCCGAGTCCTGAAATCCATCCCCTTTCCCCCACCCCAGCCATCTGTAGTACTCTTCCTCAGGTTTGGAATTGTTTGTAGTATGTGGAAAACATGATAAATATAAATCATATTGTTTGGAGTTGATTGACATGGGCTTATTCCTTGAAAAGCTGACGTCTCCTGTTTTTCATGTGGAGTACTAATGTGAGTAGAATGGCCTTGCTAATTAAAACTGTTTTGGAATGGAGCTTGGCATTTGCTAATGATCTTGGGAGTGGGGAGGAGTGTGCCGGGGCCTTTCCGAAGGGGAATTGCATGATGTGAAGTAGCATTAATAAAAAAATAGCAGGTTTGTCTCTACAAAGAAACAAATCTGTGAGCTGAAGATCTATTGGTGTGTTGCTTGAAATTCTATTTATACACTTGGGGAACATGTGCTAAAAAAAAAATTAAAAAATTTGTCAGAGAGATTGCACTCAGAGATTGCCAAGATTTTATACATGCTTTCTATGAAATACTGCTGATTCCGGGTAAAATCTGTTTGCCTAATTGTTTTTTTTCAATTAACTTGCATTTCTGTCTGAGGAGGTGACTGTGTAGATCAGTAATCAGTATTTTGTTTCTCATAAAGCACTAGCATTCCTCTGGAAGCTAAAAAAGAAGCCATCGACCATGGTTCTTAGGATATAGGAGGCAAAATTCTTGTGCTTTTTTTTCCCAAATACCAGTTCTTTTTTGTCAGGGTCAGTCTACATCCATGACCTTCCTTTGGGTGCCCAAGTATCTGTAGCACCTGAGCTTGCCCTCCTCTCTGCACCATGTACTGGCAAGTACACTAGAGTGCTGTTTTATTCACATTATTCCCATCTCCTGCTTGGCAAAACCCAGCTCTTGGCAGAAGATATTCTGTCATTCAGCTATGGCTGGGATTGAGTGTCCTAATGTAATTCAGGCTTTTTTCTGTGTTTTTTTTTTGGTTGCATCACATGATACATATGACACATGGTATGTACAATACAGCTTCAAGGGGGTTGGTAGAGAAATTAGGGGAGTCTTCATTTCATGCGTTCTGCCAGAGCCTGAGTTACATCCACAACACAATGAACCTGTGATTATTTAAAAATAAAAGAAAAAGTAGGGAGTGTTGCACCATGTAGGCTATAAGCAGTGCTTGGAATGAAATGTAGTTGGAATGTAGCTGTAATCCACGACAGGATTGCTGTGGAGCTCAAGAGCTTATGTAGTCCATGTTTTTGTCCCAACTTTGCTTGTTTCTTTGTCCAGCTTTTTTTGATTTCCAGAGCCAGAGACTTCACAGACCCTGCACGCTGTTTTCCATTATCCTCACTGTGGTGACATGTTCTCCAGTGTGTGTAGTGTAAATGTTGTTGCATCATTCCAAGCCTGTCACACTTACCCTTTAATACACAAACATGGAAAATTTCATGATTTTTTGCTTAGTTTCAAGGGTCTAGAAATGTCATTAAATACCTGTGGATAGTGAAGCCCTAGAAAAAATGTTGTAGGTAGGCTGTGGCATCAAAGATTTGTAAGAGCAGCTTGTAATGATGTTAGGTCAGAAATGACATGCATTGAGTTGGTCATACTTCAAAAAGGGAATTGTCTGTTCTGGAGACGGGGCTGGATGATTTTGTTAAGGTCCTTGTTGGATCATAGACTTAGCTTTAACCTATGACCAAGAACATTTGAGGTGAATAATGCAACATTTGAAAAATAAAACCATGAGCTCTTGCAGGACCATGCTTTGATACAAAATAGACAGGCTTCTTTTCATGCTGAGGTTACTAAGTATATTCACATTAAAGTAGTTTTTCTCCAAGAGTGTTCACAGTAGAGTCTCAGTTTTGGTCTCCTTAACAGTGTATTCAGTGCATCCAACTGATTGAAAATGCAGTTTGTAGCTATAAATTACCTCTTGATAACTTAAATAATTTGAGCTATGCACACTTCCCTATTTTTGATATTTCTTTTGCCATCTGCATGGGGAAGATACATGCCATTTTCTTCCCCAGGTGTTTTCTTCCCTTTGTAACCTCAGAACTAAACTGATTTTCTCTAAGTGTGATTTTTCTCTGGGTTTTAATCCCCACTCAGGTTCAGAGAAGTACAGTAACTTTGTTTTTTCGTAGCACCTGGCTTCAGGGTCAGGCTGGGCATGAGTGGCCACTAGAAAGATGGACTGGGTGCTGACTCACCAGTATGGATGGCAGCAGCAGTAATCCAGCATGGCACGAGGCAGGAAGAATGGAGAAACTGGCCCAAGACTAGGTTCTGGATGTCAAAGGAGGATCTTGGCATGAGAGTTTAGAGGAAGTGAGAATTCTGTATTGGATGGATTGATTAAAGAGAGATTTTGGACAGAAGGGTGGCAAGGATTTAGGGTAGAGCAGTGTAGGATGTCTCTTACAGCCTACCTCAGGAATAAATATTTTCCTTTGTTTTGATGCTGTTCAAAATACCCAAATTTAATCTAATCTGAAGCCTTTGACTTTTGTATCCTGCACTGACAGCTTTTATTATTTTTGTGTTCTTACTCAGGTCTACTCAAAGAAGTGGAATTTTTGTCAAAGGAGAAACTCGAGCTTCAGTGTCAGGCAGAAAAGGACCATTCCAACTTACGCTCTCAGATGAAGGTTTTGGAGGTAGAACTGGAAGAGCAGCTGCACAGTAACCAAGACCTGGCTACACAGTTACTGGAGGTTGCTGAATTAAAACAGCAAATTGAAGTTCTTGAAAAACAGCTTAAAAACCAGCGACAGTTCATGGATGTAAGTAAGAGACCACATTTCCATGGGTTTGGAGATGATAAATTCTCATCCTGGTTTGAGACATGGAAGGTGGTTCCCAAAATGGGCTATTTTCAGTTTTGGTTGAAATTAAGACCTTGGTATTCTAGTCTCATAAAAGAAAAAAAAAGTTCAATTTTCAACTCCTTTTTTTGTCGTATTGAGGGTAATTTTTCCTTTTTATTAATTGATAATTGTAGTTTATATGTACACTGCAGTCAAAAAGGTGCTTTCTCTTTTTTTTTATTTACCTGTAACTGTAGATATGGTTTCAGGACTACTAGAAGGTAGTCCTAATTAGTTATTAATAATTAGTTAATTATTTTTAAAATTAACAGTTTCTTCACCACAAAAGCCAACCCCAAATTATTCTTGTACTCAAGATTTTAATGAAATCTTCAAAACTATTTTGATTCTCTCTGGCTGGGTTTACAGGAACAAGCCATAGAAAGAGAACATGAACGCGATGATTTTCAGCAGGAAATTCAGAAATTGGAAGAACAGTTAAAACTATCAGCAAAATCACAGCCTTTGGGACAGTCCAGAGAGCAAAGGGTGAGTAAAATCAGAGTTGGTGGCCAAAGGAGTTGTTTATTACAATTAAATACCAAAACTGTATGTTCTTGGGGGTCTGGCTCTTGGGAGACTTTTTTTCCTGTTACCCAGAAAGCAGATTTTTCCCCAGCTGATTGAACTACATTTAGGCAGTGAGGGTGCACTTAGATTATTTGTTATGGAGATGGAAAGAACTGTTTTATGTGCTCTACAGTAAAGTTTCTGAGTCTGGTTTAAATGAACCAAGGAGGACAACACTGCAGACACTCTGCTCTAAAAAGCACATCTGAGGAATGACTTTGGGGTTCTAAATATGTTTATTGTTTAAACCTATAACAATTGTAATAGAGATGTCCTTTGTCTGCATGCCTCATCCTATTTAATTTTATAAATGAGTCCTTTTTTACACGTGTTCATTTGTTTGATGCTTGGCTTCAAAAATTAACTTTTGCTTTTTTTTTCCTTTGGTTGCTTGTTTTTTTCACATAAATGAACATTATACAGAACTATGAATTGATTCTACAGGTATGGAAAACAGCATGAATGTCTCTTAACTTTTCTTTCCTTTTCCTTTCAGTCCCTTCTAGATATGCTTTAGCTTTTTTGATATTTGATATGTCAAAATATCTTCTTCTTGATATGTCAAGGCGTGACTCAGCATGACTTGGAGCTAAAGATACAGGTTTTAGGGTGGCAGAAGTCTTGCAGAGAATGAAGAACTGCTTTCAGTTTAATTTCCTGTACATAAGTACCTAGCTCTCCTGGCTTATTGCTCAGAGGTGTTACAGGCAGTTATTCACTGAAACAGCCTTTTGGTATGAAAGGAGAAGTTGCGGTTTGGAGCATGAAACAAAGATACTGGGATGGGGATGATAAAACTGTGCCTTAGCCTTCAGCTTTTGTTTGTGGCCTGGCTCTTACCAAAACTTCGATGTGTATACTACTTAATTTCATTTCCATCTGTCTATTTATGTATAGTTTATGGAATTGTGTAACTCAGTGTGAGAGGTGCACATCTGTATCTTCGATATGAATGAATTTCCAGTGAATGAATTTTCCGTGCTGGAGGGCATAGCTGAAAAAATTAATGCTGTAGCTTTGCAACCTCTTAGAAAGGATGAAAACTTACTTGGAGAAAAACACACAAGGATGGTAACTAAGCAAGTGACATTTGTGGGTAGGGTGAGGTATGCAGGCATTCTGTGCCAGGAAATGTCAGTATTTGTTCAGTTGTTTAATACAGCTGTAGCATCAGTAAGTGCTTAACTCACTCCAAACCAAATCAGCTCAAGTGACCTCCTGATTTCTGCATGTAGTGGTTATAACAAGTTTCCCTCTCTGGTGTTTACTAGGTTCAAGGTATTTGTGAGTGGGATTATTTTGTAAAAAGATTGTTGACTGGTTCTTGAGAGCTGCAGTGTGCACTGTGAGAGTGAAGGTTATGGAAGTGTTTTCTCAGCTACAGGATTGCAGCACCAGCTTTCTAGCATGTGGTGTTAAAAACACTCTTTTTATATCTGAAGTGTCATAGTTTTGGGATTTTGATGCCAAAATTTTGTAGCCTTAGAAAGGTTAGACTTCCAGAAGAGTTTTATATACCCAAAAGCTTTACTGTAAGGCCTGTGTTATGGTTAGCAGTGGTTAGTTGCTGATGAGAGGAGAAGGGACTAAGATACATACACAGTCAAGGAAATGGTTGTGCTTGTAAGCAGTTGAAAATGTAATATTCATAACTTTTGGTTTTCTTAACCAGTCTCTTATACTCTCCCTGCTTATTAATTTGACTCTTCTTCTCTGTTTGCTCAAGCATGTTTTGCTGCTTTAGTAGTATCTGCACAATACTTTGAAGATGTAAAGATCTATATTAATGCAAAGAATTTTTATTTCATAATGTTGAAGTGGGATTTACATCAATTCAGACACTTTTTGATGAACAAAACATTTATTTTGTAAAATCCCATCTTCCTTGCTCATGGGTATTGACTAAATTATTTCTTCTTTCCCACTGCTTTCCTGCCTGAGCTTGCTTTCACTATGCTAAATGACTTTGTTGCACCCTAAGGTAGTCTGTCTGTCACACCAAAGCTCCTAGCCTTGCCTTCACCTTGATTAGTGGGATGAATGAATGACTGTTTTCCTGCAGCTAAAATTCAAAATTGGTTTACTCTTCACATTTAAATTATTTTTGGAGAAAGAAGTACCTGTTCTATGTTGATTCTTGGAAATCTCTCTGATTGCATATTTATCCTTCAGTTCTTGGTATCTTCCTTTAAACTGGAGTTACTTGGAATGTTGGAAGAGGGTTCTGAAGTTACAGAAATAAATCCAGTGCTATTTTTAATAATTCATGTAATCTTGGTGGGTTTTTAATCTCATAACCAACTAACCCCCACCACCAAAAGGCTCCTTTGAGAGTATACCTTCATCTAGTGCTTTGTGAGAGTACTGCAAATGTTGAGAGTAATCACACGTGCATCTAAGAGCTGCTGCATTTGGAAAACAAGATTTCAGAAAGCTGACTTTTTCGTACTTTCTATGCATATTTAGTTTTATTTTCACCTGGGATTTTAGCACTACTTTAATCTGTAGTAAAACCTGCTTTAACGTGAAATTACTCTCACTTTCAGCTGGAAGGAAGTTTGTTCATATTGCCTGAACATCTGTGTACTATGATTTTGGTGTAGGTAGAATCTTTGCAAGCAGAAATAAAAGAGAAGATGGATGATTACAATAAACTGTTACTAGAAAAGGAGCGAAAACACCAAGAAATTGCAGCTCGTGATAAAGAGATAGAAGACCTGGTGGCACAGATCCAAGAGCTGAAGCTCAATGGTACTGAGGTCTCAAAGACTGTACACAGCTTGGAACAACAGCTGCAGAAAATGAAGAAAGTGGAAACTGAGCTGAAACAGGTAATTTTTAAATCCTTATTTAAATGGGGTTAGCATTACACGACAGTGGCTTTATGGGGGTTGTCAGCAATGGCTGCGATGCTGTCTGGCACCCAGTGGTGAATTGAACTGGTGTATTAATGGCACATATCACAGCCACAGTTTTAAATAATCTCTGGTTCTACAAACTCTAAATCCATTATAAAGACTTATGTGCTACTTGTAAGTAGTGTGTACTTAGATATTACTTACAAGACTTAAGTAAAACTTAACTCAAAGCTGTACTATGGAGGCTGCTTTTGACAGTTCTTCCTGTTTGCTGCTTCAGAGCTGCTCTTGTGCTTGTCTGGAAGTTTCTGAGAAGGTAGTTTTACTGAATATCAAACATTGAAGGTCTTCAGTGTTTAAAACCTGTGTTTAAAATCAAATTATCTTAATCTGTAGCCCTTCTTGCTCTGTGTCTTTGAAGCCAGATGTGTTTGCCATAGTCGGAAACTTTTAGTGCTTTGTTACTACTACAGAGTTAATCACAGCCTAGAGTTAAGAATTGCAATCCATTTAGCAAAAGTTACCAAACATCTGAGTAACTTTTTCTACTATCTGAAACTAAATGTTCAGTTTCCTCCCAACGATTTTCCTTGGTTGAGTATTAGTAAAAGCTTTGTGGAGATCTTGTTGCCTACAGTCACGTATTATGAAGTTATAAGGAGGTGGAGTCAGACTAGAAGGTGCAGATGAAAGGATGGGAAGATATGTGTATAAACAAGGGAAATTTCAGTTAAATGGAAGGGGGAAGTGGTCACACTGGGGGCAGCTACTCCTGAAAGGAAACTCAGAGTGGCAGTGTGTCTCTGACTGGGAGATGTGAGAATTGCCTGAGCAGAGCCAAGCTGGTTGTGCTTCAAGTCAGAGAACTCTAAAGACCTTTCCCAGCTTAATTTTTTTCTGTGGTTTTATCCAAACATACAAAAGCCATGCCCATTTGCTTTCTGTCTGCCCTGGAGTGGATGGAGACTGTGGTGCTGCTTGCTGTTGGCAAGTTGCTCTTTTCTCTGGAATCTTGGCTTGCTGTTTAACAGGCTTTCTTTAACCATGTGAATTCAGAATATTCTTTTAGTTGTCTGAATGTCCCATCAATTGGTGTTTTGTAAATATCTTAAATAAGCCAAACTCTTGAGTTTGGTTTTTCTTTTTTGTCCAAGAAACTAATTAATCCAATCTAAACTAGGTTGTACTATTCAATTTGCCACCTGTAAGCATTGTAATAGCTTGTCTTGAAGCAATTTTGTGCAGTAAATAAGTTCCAGTGGAGCTCTAGCAACAATTGCATGCCATGGCATTTTTCTGTAAAAATACACTTGACGTGAGTGGTAATTGCAGAATTTTATTGTCCCCCAAATTCCAACACATGGAAAATGCAGGTACTGCAGGTGATAGAGAAATAAGAATCAGGTCTGGAAATAGAATGTCTTGAATATAGAACAGTGGGGGTTTGTGAGGAATACTGAGTAAAGTCACAGCTAACAGATCCATCTGCCCTGCTGTGATGTGCATGGAGCACGTCTTTGTTTTATCCTGCTGCGGTTCCTTTCAGTGGTTCAGGTTGCTGACATGTAACATTGGAACTCCTGGACAGGGTTGTGTTGGGAGGATTGCTCATCCTTTTGCTTGAGATCTAAGAAGTGGGGCTAATTTAGGGAGTCTGCTCTCCTGTGGATTTTGGGATTCCTGGAAGAAGACACCACGTTAGACTACATGTGAATGACCACCCAGAAGGTTTTACAGTGAAGGTGCATTATGTAAAGCCCTGATTTTTGCCTGGTTTGCCACTTGATTTTGTTGGGTCGCTGTAGCAACCTTGGGACATGGCAACTAGAGGAATGCCAGGAGGAGCTGAACTCTTGTGCAGAGCTGTACTGACACTGCACACTTACAGCTCTGCTGTCCAGGAAAGGCAGGGACACTGGAGCTAAGGCAGCCCACTTCTGCAGGGGTCTGCATTGCACATTGTTACTGAAGAGTTTTGGTCAGTGATCAGTGTGGTTTGGGTAAAGTTTTTAGTTGATTAAAAAAAAAAGGCTCTGCTGTTGCTTGGGGTTTGGTTTTGTGTGTGTTCTTTCTTGAGGGGCTGCCAGAGGGGCTGGTTGATGTCACAGGTTTCATGTGAGGGCAAGAAAAATTTCTGTTTTTCCTTTACCTTTTGATACTGTGATACAGCATTAACTTTGCAATTTATTTTTATTTTTTTAATTGCTACTACTTTCAGTTTACAATCAGAAGATGCTAGCCATGTACTCTGGGTCTTAGATCTCTTGAGCTAGAGAAAAGATGGTTGAGTTTATGTATTTTTTTTACAAATCATACAATGAGTCTATATTAAGCTATTAAAGATATGTGCATTAAACTATGGGCAGAGTAAGTGTTGAACAGCAGAGGCAATTACTGCCTTAGGTTTCTTGTCCAGCTTTCTTTTGCTGTATTAAGTACAGATGTGTATGCTTATTGTTTGGACAGTTCCTAAGTGAACCTTTACTCCTTGGACTGACCCAGCTCTTGAGAAGGACTGTGAGAGAAGGAGGATCAAAAAAGATTTTTTTAAATAAAAAAAGCTATGGTAGCTTGGCAGATCATAGGTTGGACAAACTTAGTGCTGCTTCATTGCATTCTGACTGAATTTGATGTATTTGAGTAGGTTTTGATCTACCCAGAACTCTTCATTTCTTAAATTGTGTCCATCTATCAAATTTAGTTTGGCACATATATGGTATCATAAGAAATTTGGAAATGGCTACAAGACCAAGATGTTATGTTCTTAAATGTATAAAATGCTGTGTAACTGAAAAAGTATAATTTATCATTGAATGCTAAATTTTCAGAAGTCGTTAAACTTGGATTACAAAAAATAAAAGGGTAAAAACTGTGAGCTAAAAACATTCTGTTGTTTTGAATTCTTATTTCTTTATAGGCCATTGGGATTATGCACTTTTCTTGTACTGGGTGTGTCAGGGTTGATGAAGTGTTTTGGCAGGATTGTTCTGGTTAGGTAGGTTTGTATATTGACAGCAATTAATTCTACCATTAAAAAAAATCATTTTTCAGGATAAAGAGGCATTACAACAGCAGCAGTACAATAACCTGATCCAGATCTCTGCGCTGCAGTCTAAACTGGATGAAGCAAGGCACCGAGTGCCAGTGGATGGCAGTTCTGCCCCGGTGCTGAAGGAGCAGCTACAGGCAGAGCAGGAAGCACTTCAGGCCAAAGAGAGAGAGGTGAGAGCTCTGGGAGGGTCCTGCAGACTTTGAGTTGTGTTGGCCTCAACTAACTTCCTTTTTCTTACTTTGTTCTGTGTCCATCTCCCTTCCTGCTGGAAACGGTCTTGTGATGATTCACATAACTGTGAGACTGATCAGTATCATTTGTGAACTGATTTTCCTTTCTTTCCAAAGTTGAAGTAGGTAGATAAGTTTTTGTTTGAGAGTAGAGGATAATTCTTTTAAGACCAGAAAGGGCAATTACCCATAATGGTGTTATTTAACCTGTTTTGCGAGAATGTTTGTGGTGAGTTTTTGTGTCGACCTAAGAAGAAACGCAGAGAAATTGGTCCCAATATTTGGAACTTTTATTGGATTTACATGTATAGATGCATACACAACCCCACTGTATGTTTATACTGTTATTAAATAATTATTATAATATCTGTGATATAGAACATAGTCCAGTTTAGGATGTGTAAAGAAGAAAAACCAGAGTGATCCTTCAGTCCATTGTACACCATTCTTTCAAGAGCAGTAAAAGATAATAAAAATTAATTTCTTACAGATGGAATTTCCATTTCTCTTACGAAATCTGATTTCAACAATCATAATTCCCAAAGCCACTGTACCTTGCTACCCATTAAGGCAAGAGATGATAAAAACATCACACTGCATAGAAAAGTGTGGTTATTGAATCATCTCTTTGTCGTCTGTGTTACTGGGATTGGCACTGCAATGCTCATTTCTGGCTTCTGGGAGGAGAAGGATGGTGTTTATATTGGCTGCTTGTCATTGTTGCACATCAAATGCTAATATGTCTGATATTGTTACATCAAATGGCATCAGTCAAGCCTTGATCATTCACAATACAGATTAATGGATCTTTTCTGAGCAGGTAGATTTTTTTAAAAAGAAAACAGAAACCCACCTTTGAAGTACTTTGGTTTTGCAGAGGAGGAGCTGGAACACAAGCTTCTCACTCTTTTTATATCTCAGGTATTTTATTAATGCTGGTTGATTAGAGTTTAAATAACTGAATTTGCTGAAGTTACTTCTTGTCACTAAATAATACGATGAATGAAGTTTTATCTTGGAGGACTTAATTGAAACAACTATGCATGGTTTTTTTTTTTTTAGATTGCAAACTTGCTAGACCAACTAGAACAATATAAACATAACTTGAGCAAGAAAGATGAGGAGATATTGCAGCTGAACTTGCAGTTAGAGATACAAAAAAACCTTAATACTTCCAACATCATCCAGCTTCAGGCAGAGAATGCACATTTGAAGGTCGGTTCCTTTAGCGCACTGCCTAAAATGTCAGAGACCTGCTTTCTTGAGTGTTGAAGTCTTCATCTCATGATGTTGTAAAGAGATGTTTGGGTTGTTTCTCTTGCCAGCAGAATGTTGCATTACCTTTAAAAGAGTAATGCTTGGGTGTATTGTAGAACCAAAGCCCTCCAGTATTTTAGATTCATGTTCGTAGTATTATCTTCTACAGTGATTTGATATAAATTACCTTTAAAAGAGTAATGCTTGGGTGTATTGTAGAACCAAAGCCCTCCAGTATTTTAGATTCATGTTCGTAGTATTATCTTCGACGATGATTTGATTTAAATCAAAAGCTGGTTATTTTCTGGGTTGGGGCAGTCTAATACAGTGGTGCAAACCCAAAGAAGCTGTAGTTGTGTTCCTGAGCTCTTCACCATTATAGTAGAGGAGAATGTTTAAATAAAGCCCCTAGTTCTGTTCTGCCATTAGGTTGAGAGAGAAAGTCAGTCCTTTCTAATGAGATTATTGTTTTTTCTGGTCAGGAGGATCTAACGAAACTTCATGTGAAGCAAAGTCAGGACCTGGATATTAGTGATTCCTCACCTTTGTCATTCCCACAAGCACTACTTGAAGAAAAGAATCAAGAAATCGATCACTTGAATGAGCAGATGAAGAGACTTCAGCATGAGCTGCAGAATGCTCAGGAGAATAAAGTAAGAGTGCTTACTATGTATTCATTGCTTGATTTTTGGGGGAAGCAAGGTGTGCAGATTCTTACTGTAAATGAAATTAGTTTGATAATTCTCTTAGGAAAGTAGAGATTATTTTGAGAAGTTACCAGCTGAAATGTGTGGTTCTTCCTGCTGTTAAATGTCTGATTTAATGCCTGTGTGATTCAGATGAGAAATATAAACTCTGTGTGCAATAATAATTCCCTGCATACAGTAATATTCAGTCCTTATCCTTTTGCTTAGGTTGCAAAAGACCTAAAACCTGAAATTGAAGAACTCAGATCACTGGTCGAGCACCTTCGCGTTGACCAGGAGAGGCTGCGTAAGGACAAGGATGATGAGGTGGAGCAACTCCATGGGGTAATTGAGAAGCTTCAAAAAGAGCTGGCACAATTTGGACCAGTATGTCATGAAGATAGTGACAACCAAGATTATTTCTATGAAGGTGCATTGGGACAGTCAGTGGAAAACCTTCAGAATGAGTTGAAGGAGGGACTGGTAGATTGTCGGGGTGATCCCGACCCAAACAGAAGTAATGCATCACTACTCTCCAGAGTGAGAGAACTTCAGGAGGAACTGGAGCTTGTCTCAGCTTCTAAAGAAGCTCTGCAGCAGCAATTGGACAAAAAGGAATTGAAGCTCAAAACAGAAGTGAAAATTTTGGAGAAAAAATGCCAACAGTTGCAAGAGTCATCAGAGCAGTCTGTTGCAGAGCTCACCTCCTTGAGAATCCAGCACCAGGCACTTCAGGAAGAATACAGCGCTTCCCAAACTCGTTTGTCTCAGAGAGAGGCTGAGACAAAGATGACTACATCTCGAGTTCAAGAACTTGAAGATAAGGTGAGAGAAAGGGAAGCAAATATTCTAGAGAAAGAGATGCAAATTAAAACAATGGCAGATCAAAGAGAAGCTGACACAACTGAGCTGCAGTACTTAACAGAAAAGATAGCAGAGCTCCAAACAGAATTGGAAAAGAGAGATGCAAGTCAGGCAAAAGATGTTTACAGTCTTCAATTAGAAGTTTCTCGGCTTGATTTCCAGGTGCAAGCACTGAATCAGAAAGAAGTAGCTTACCTGAGAGAAATCAAGGAACTGCAAGGGAGCACTGCAAAACTGGAAGGTGAAAGCAAGGCCCATATGAAAGACCTTGAAGCCTTACAATTGGAAAGAGCTGAAGTTCTTTCACAGCTGGAGTCTTACAAGCTGAAGGAGCAAGTAGGTCATGAAGAGACTAAATTTCTCAAGCCATTCTGCCACAGAAAAAGAAAAGATATAGCCCTTAAAAATGGAGTGGAGGAATTAGAAGCAAATATTGATCAGTCATCTGAAGTATTGGCTTCCCCTACTGCTAAACTGGTACATGATTTGATTTTTAATAATGTTATTTGTTGTGGAGATTTTTTTAGAGTAATCTACTTTTAGATTAATAGATTAAATACATTTTCCCCATTTTACTCTATTTTGCCTGTGAGAGTAATTAGAAGGTGCTATCCCTTCCTTTCTCTCCACCTGTGAGCTCTTCCCAGCTTACTGTTTTTCCTCCTGATCTGTTGAGGAGGGAGACTGAGAGGGTGGGCATCTGCAAGCCAAGCAATGAGCCCACCATGAGCTACCAAGGCTGTTTGCCATCCTTTATGGCTGTGTTGGAGAACTACCTGAAAGCACTTCATCATGTCTCCTTTTCTTTTCAGAAATTCTTATTTACTGTGACTCTTTCTTGTAATTATTCTGAATCTTTCCTAGAGCCATTTCCTCCAAGTAACGTAATCTTCTTAAATTTTTATTAAATCGCTCAACCTTAGAAAGCAGTAGGACCCAGGTGACCCTTTTTTCAGACAGCTGTAGAAATCTGTCATACACCAACTTACTGTCTTTACAGACTGGCTTACGTGGTAAGTGCTAATTAAGAGGTCTTATATGAAGAGTTCCAATACACAGGAGAGGAAAAACATTTGGTGTCAGGCTTATGTGGAATTTCAGGGCCCTGCTTGGCAGTATGATATACTAATCATCCAAGGTAGTTGACTTACTTGAAGAAATGATAGGATAATTGCTATGTATAATGGCATGTTTATTTTTAAAGCAGAAATTAAGAGTGTAGCTATGCAAAACATGTGATTGTTTCTGGTGTTAATATTTTTATTTGCCTGGAAGTTCAAGTTTAGAGCAGTGCCATCAGTGCCTGGATGACACTGTACATCCAGGGTCTGTCCCAGAAATCTCTCAGGAAAAGGAAACAGGTGGGAAAAGTGTTAAATGACCCATGCATATACTTCAGACCATGGAATGCATCTGTACAAGGCAGCAGACTTCCAGTCCAGTGGCTGCTGGACCATGTTCCTTATACAGGTAGGGATTGTCAAATCCCTGTTTCAAAAGCAGAAGTCATTTAGGATCCAGTGAAAAGAGAATTGGTAACATTTTGAAGGATATCAGGGAATGCTGGAATTCTGGGGGCAGTTAAATGATTTAAAAATCACTTTTCAAGTAGAAACTCATACTCTGAAAGGTTTAAATTGGTGTTTATATATCAGTGTATGTATTTCCATGTTTAAGAGCTAGAAGTTTTTAAGTAGGCTGACGAGGGATAATTATCAAAATTGGAGAATATGTTGAATCAAAGTAAATAAACTACCATGTCTTCGAGCATTCATTACAATAGACTTTTTCCTATGTATCTAGTTCACCCTAAGTATTACAAGAAGTATAATATTCACACCATTCTTAGAGGAGCAAAGAACCCCTCCTACAGTTATGCTTGGGTTCAAAAGTGGAAACAATGTGAAAACTAGGAAATGTATTAAAATGAAAGCTGAAGGAGCAGCAAAAAGAGCTAACTCCTGGCAGCTAGCACTAGGCTTAAAACAGATGATTAAGAGGAATGATTAGCACAAAAGGATTTAGGTGATGGTCTAAAATGAGAGGTATAACAATTATTCATTGTATCTGACAAACTAACAGCTATGGAGGAGGAAATGAAATTTCCATGTTGACAGGTCTAAAATAAACTAAAATATCTTCTCAAATAGTGCATTATTTAGACTCAGTCACAGAATCAGAGGTTAAAAGAGTAATTTTACCTTAAAATTACTTAGATAAAGTGATTGAAGGAAAAATAAATCAATTCTAAAAGGTCTTTTTTTAAGCACATGTTTCTCAATTTGTAGAATCATACTCAAATTCCATGAAACAATTAATATGTGTTATTTTGTTATAGGAAGAAGATGAAGTTATGTTTGACTTGGCAATTCACAATAAAAATCCAAAACCGCAGATGAAGCAATCACAAGAAAATATCTTGTGCCAGGAGCTGGACATGATCTGCAGCTCTGAAGGGGATCAAGGTTTGAAAAAGCATTGCAAGCAAATATTGGAAATTCATCAAACTCCTGATTCACCAAAACACAATTGGAACACAGACAAAGAGACTCCAAAAGATTTCCAGAATTTAATAGCAAGTATGTCTTCATGGGGCTCGCCTGAGATCGTGAGAAAGCAAGATATAAGCATGGAACTTCAACCAGTGCTTCAGCTGACACCCTTCTCAGAAGCTGAAAACACAGATTTTGAAATTGTGCACACAAGGTCATCCCTGCAAGCAGATAATTCCATATCACTGGGATATTCTAACCTCGATGAAAATGGCAGTGGGGACGCAGCAGTGGGAGTAGATAGAAAATATCCAGCTTTCTCTGAAAGTACTTATTCTGTTGATGATGACGAAGATATGGAGAAGAAGATTCTGGTAAGTGATATTTCATGTTTGATTTAATTCTTCTTAAACAAGATTGCTCACCTCTGTCCCACTGGGATCACTGAGGGGCCATGGGCTCCAAGTAGTAGAAACCTACACACTGCTAGGAGTAGGTCCAACGAAATTCTGGACATACAGTTATTAGTTCCTTTTTTACTGTGATAGTAACTGATAAATTTGTGATCACATTTAATGTGTCAGTAATTGAGCTAAACCTATAATACCTTTGCTACCACAGTACTCAGTGTACTGTAACAGCTCCCCCCTTCTTCAACAGATCTATGGCTGAGTGTTAGAAGAGACTCTTTCAAAACTGGAGAATAGAGGTTTTTATTTTTAATGGCAGTATTTTATATATTGTATACATGTACTTATATATAGTCTATATTCTGTAATTTCACAGGAAGATAAAATCTGTACTTCAGAAAATTTAGCTGTATTTTTTTGTGCCTTGCTTTGATGGGTAATTAAATATAAATACATGTATCTTTTTTAAGACTATTAAAAGAGGAAAAAATTGATATGGAATGGCTTCCAGAGAGCACCAGTGTTGCATTAATTGTGGTATTTGCCATTTCTAACACTTGGATCAAGTAGGCACTTGCTAAAATCCACACGTAACAAAGTTGTCATAAATGCAGAAACCAACAGCTGGATTCAGAAAACCAAATTAACGTTAAAAATTTATTCTCAAGCAGATGAAAGAAGCTCATAGTCTGACTTTAACCCCTTCTGATGATGAAAGATCAAGAGTATCTGCGATGAGCGATGCATGTGGCAGCAGTAAGTTGAACTTTATAGATTTCTTTTACGTTTTGTTAACTTCAATATTAAAACATGTTTCTTCTTTCTCCCATTTTCTTTTACTGTGGGTCTCGTATTGGAAAGCTATGCCTTTGTCAGATTCTTTGTTTAGAAACATACATACATATATATATGTATGTATATTTGTGCCTGCTTTTACCTTTTCATCTTTACATACAGAAGAGAGGCAGGGAGTTTAAATGAGTCCTGACTTAACTACAACAGTTTCTCTGGTTCTAAAGGCAACTTACTGACTTTTAACTTGTTTAAGAGATCTAGTTGAGATCTCAACCAACCAACTCACTCTGACCCTGCATTCATACGAGCAGAAGAAATCATGGTTATTTCACAAGTGGTTGTTCTAGTTTCAACTTCTTTCCGTATTTATAACACTTTGTGGGGATGGGGGGTTGTCTCTTCCTTCAGATACCAGCTCAAATTTGGCAGCTAATCTAAAGCAGGAGCTACAAACATCAGATCATCTAGATGCCAATGTCATGGCTTATCTGCAATACCAGGGAATGATTCCAGATATTATGGAATCAATGAAAGAAAAGGAAATACTTCCACCACAGATGAAGGTAATGTATGATTAATCTGAGCAAATTAAAACTGGACAGCAAAAATTAAATGTTAATATAAAATAGCTGCTACATTTACACTGAAAACTGTTCTGTAATGGTTTAAACTTCAAGTGGATTATGGTTCTTGTCCTTGCATCTCTTGTGACAACATTACTTGACACTTGCTTGTACTTGCTAGAACCGAACTAGTTTTGCTAGGACAATACTGGTGAGGTTTCAGAATGTGGGGGTACAAGGACTGGTTAATCTGCTTTATGGGTTTGCCTTGGAGGCTTGACAGAAAGTTGTTTCAGAAGCAACCATAGCTGGCTGACATCGTGCTCCCCTGCCTGTTCTTGTCATCCTGATATGATGGAGAGCTGTGGAAACACCATTGCAAGGTGTGCAGGGATATGTCAGAGCCAGTTCAAGCAACATGAGGAATATACAGAAGACTGAGCAGTGAGTGCTTACTCTAGTCAGTAAGGAAAGTTGAAATATATGCCTAGAACTCTTTGGTTTGCTGAACAAGCTCTCAGCCATTTCAAAAATTCCAGCTTTGGAAAGGGAGAAATTCTCATCTATGAGAGAATACAGTGGGTTACAGTGAGTTCTTAAGTAATAAGAAACTAGAAGAAATACCCTTCCTAGAAAGTGAATCGTGCCTCCTAATATGCTTAGCAGGTTCTTTCAGGTTGCCCAGCACAATGGAGGAAGACTTATGCAAGGGAAAGGTAAGCCTGAGTTCAAACTCATTCAAGCTAACTGGCACAGGTAACTCACAAGATGAAGGAGACTGGGCCTTTATCACCGCCCAAGTCAGAAGGAGAATCCTTCCCCCATGCATCTGCCCTTCGTAAGAGACATGATGCTCTAGGGTTGGAGAAGGAAGAGCACATGGAATAACTGATGTGATTCAGGAAAAGCCAAACATGCAAAGCTGATGAAACCATCTGCTGGCGTTAAAACCAGTGCTACCAGAAAAGCACGTCAGGTGTTAATAATTGGAGATTCCTTACTGAGAGGCACTGAAACACCCTCTTGCCATCCAGATACTTTCTCTAGAGAAGTTTGTTGCTTACCAGCACCTTGTATTTGTGGTATCATTGAGACTGCCAAGCTGAGTGAGCCCTACAGGTTATCACCCACGTAGGGTCTAACAGTACTGTAATGGGGCAGTTCAAAGGTTTGGGACCATGGGTAATATTCTCTATCCTCCCAGTCAGAGGAAGGGGACCAGGATAGAGGTGAATCCCCAGCTATGCTGCTGGTGTAGTACTCAAGGTTTTCATTTTTATGATCACGGATTTACCTTTGAGAAGCCAGAAATGTTGGGAGCTTATGGAATTCACCCGACCAAGTGGGCCAAGAGTGTCTCCACCAATAAGCTGGCCAAACCTATAAGGAAAGCTTTAAATTAAATGAGGAAGGGACTGGAGGAATGAAGTCCCTCCTATTGTAAGAGAAGATCAGATTCAGGATGACCAGAGGAACCTGGACATAGATAAGTCTGTGACACCCAAAGACATGAATCCCAGCCAGGGTCCTGAAGAAATGTTGCAGTTGCAATTGCCAAGCCACTCTCCATCATTTTTGAAAAGTCACAGCAGTCAGATAAGGTCCCCAGTGACTGGAGAAAAAGGAAACATAACACCCATTTTTAAAAAGCACCATAATGAGCACCCTGGAAATTACTGATCTTTCAGCCTCACCTCACTGTCCAGTAAGATCATGAAATGGATTGGGCATAAGTAAAGAACTTCTTGTGATGAGACACTGGCACAGAGAGGTCATGGATCCCTAGAAGTCCATCCCAGAATCCATTCAAAATGAGACTGGATGTGGCTTTGAGCAACCTGAACTAATAGATGATGTTCCCCATGCCTGTCACAGCAGAGTTGGACTAGATAGGGTCTTGAAAGGTCCCTTCCAACTGATTCTGTGTCTAAAAAGCTAATAATTCTCTAAAGCATAGTCTCACAGACTTCATGGAAGAAGTAAATTTTATTTTACCTTAAGAAGATTTTTGGGTTTTTTAGTTTCTTTTGTGGAGAAACAATCTAGACTTGACTGGTTGTAAGATCTGAGTGCATATTCCAGTACTGAATGTTTAGTTTGAACAGTTTACTGTGCTTTTGATGTTAATGTTTATTAAAGGTTTTCATTGATTCTTGAAGTAATAACTTTTGATTCTAGTGACAGAAAAGCAATTCAAGTTCGTTCAAAAGTAATTCAAAAAAGTGCAAGGAAAGAATATCAAGAGTTAAATAAAAGTACTCTGTTGTTAAAATGAGTAGCAATGAGGAACAGCTCCACATGGGAGCTGGGATATTTCTGATGAGATGTGTGTAAGAAAAGGACGTAAATCTCCAATGACCTTCCTTGAAAAGAGGCCAGGAAACATCTGTGCATGATGTCATAGTTTGTGAACAGGGAATTTATTTAAAATATATTATTTGTCTTGACAGTGTCAGAGGAAACAATTTCCACTGTGTAAATTATTAAAACTGATTATTTTGGGAGTTGTTATTTGTACATAATTTACTAAATTGTCTAAATACATAATTCGGTTTTCTGGCATCACTGGGGTTTAGTAACATAGCTTCAGACTTGACAGAATTTAATTTATTCCCAGGAAAGTTAGCTAAATGTTTCAGAAACAGAGGTAAAGTACAGCCCTTTGGTGTAAATAATAATTTATGCTTAATTGCATCTTAGCGTGTTGATACAGAAACCTTACTTTTGTTGTCTAGTATTATCCCATCCTACTCTTACACTGCCAGGATGCTGATGCCTGTTGCCTAATACGATCTTTTTTTTTTTTCCCCCCTTCACAGACTGTGCTGAAGATGGTGTATGAGGAGAGCCGCAAAATATTGGCTTTGTCAGAGCATCCCTTTGGTTTTAGGGAGCTGAAGAACGTTCCTCAGACCCGAGCAGCGATGGAGGGCTGGCAGAAGGAGGGATTATCCCTGCTGGATGCTATCCAGTCACTGAAGGATTACCTCAGCAAGGTGGCAGATAGAGGAGACAAGGTATGGCAATAAAATACCCTTTAAAGCAAGGTAACCAGGTTTTCTATATATATAAATGTATATTTATATATGTAATATGTTATTAGGCTTTTGTGTATATATATGTTTAAGGAGTAAGGGACAGAACTCTTTAAACACTTCTAAAAGTGCTTAAATTAACAGATATACTCTTATGATATGAAAGACACTGGTTAGAGATTAAGAGGGATGCAATTTAAAAAAAATGTTTTAACAGGAAACTTCAGATGTTGCTGCTGACTGGAGAGGAGAACTTCTGCAAGCAGTACAGAGTGTGTTTGAGAAGGAGAGAAATGTGTTGCAAATTGACTTGAAGTCTCACTTCTCCAATCCTGCATCTGGTGACGCAAGTTCATTAGGGGAAAAGCTGGAGTATATAATGAAACAACAAGTATGAAAAGCTCTTAAAATGTTGTGCTCAAAAATCACTTCTTTATTCTCTTATTTTTTAAAGGTTTTTTTTCAGGTTTATTGCTTCTGTTGTTAAATCTCGTGTGTTAATGCAGATGGAGTGAGATCAGTAGCTTGTAGAGTTTGTTGTGGTAGCATTTTTCTTGAACTTTGTACATGGTGTTACAAAGCCTATTGATTATTTTAGCTGGCATCCAGAAAGACTGTGACAGTGAATAGGAAATACTTGGTTGAATTCTTTTCCTCCTTCCCATTTGTCTAGAACTTCACAGACCTCTCTTGCAAGGGGTATATATTGCACTAACTCTGAATCTGGGGGCTTTTTTGCCAATAATATTTAGTTTCTAGGTTGTCGTAATTGTTATGTATAAACTTGACAAGGCGAGTGAAGTGGGGTTTTTCTTTTTTATGTAATGTTAACATTTTGCATTACCGTGAAGCATGAACTTAGTAATTTGAGTGCTTCTGTACAAACTTGTAGTGCAAGAGTTTCCTTAGTGTTTATCCTTGCAGAAGATATGGAAATAGCCTTGAAGTTTGAATAGGCCTTGGTTTGTTTCAGGAGGAGCAGAGGCAGATGGTTGTTGAGCACCTCTTCTCCTCGGACCGGAATAGCCTGCTCTCAGAAATCCAGGACCTCCGAGCTCAGCTCCGCATGACACATCTTCAGAACCAGGAGAAGCTCCAGCAGCTACAGGAAACCCTTACCAAGGCTGAAGATCATGGGAACAAACAGGAACACCAGCTCCGGAGGAAAGGTAATTCTTACTGTCTTTGTCAGTTCTTTCTGTCTTCATCAGTTCCTTTTTGCCTCAAAGGTAAAAGGCAATAAAAGGTGTCTTGCAAAGAAGCAGATGCTGTACAATTCCTCAGTTTTACTGAATGCACTCAGGTTGCCTATGATGTTAGTAGTCTTTCTTGTATCAGTAGCTGAGACAAATCTGTGAAAAGCAAAGAGAAACTGTAAAATAACCCAAAGCAATAGAACGGATATAAGTGTATACATGGAGAAAACCCAGCAAGGACAGTAAAACACCCCTGTTTGTTTGCAGGGAATTGTTTATCTATATGTTTGCTAGTATAGAATCACATAATCGTTTAGGTTGGGTAAGACCTTTAACATTGTGGAGTCCCACCATAAACCCTGCCGAGCCCACTGCTAAACCATGTTCCCGACTAAATAAGCAAGCCTTGGTTTTCACAGCAGGTTCCCTTTTACATAATAAAGAAACAAGTGCAAGTGACCTTGGTCAAAAATAAACATCTCTCTTCAAAGCAAAACACTGCTTTTTCCTTGTTTTTGTTTTTCCCTCACTATCATTCAGATTCAGACATTTAAATGCTTATAAATAGCACATGCACTAGTGCAATAGAGGGAAGCTTTCTGGAAATCCAGAATCTTACTGCTAATTTTATTTACATAATACTGTAGACATACATACATTAATTATTTTTTAAGTGCTTATCAAACAGGAACCTCCAAATGTAGGGAGAGTTGTTTCTCTTAACTCACTAGCCTGAACAGAGCTGGCAAAACAGGTTTTATATAGTGATTCCTGTCATATAATGTTTATGTAAGTGGATAAGTTTGTTTAATGAGGTTTAAAATCCATTAGTAACAGGTTGCTTGCAGAATATCACAATGATAGAATCACAGTGTTTGTGCATCCTTCTGCTGATTCCTCTCATGTTTGAAAAGAAATGAATTCGCCAGACAGGAACACTTCAATATAGCTGATGTTTTTTTTCCTAATTTGAATTAGTGTGATAATCATATTGTCAAGGTCTCTGTAATATAAATAACTGTTACAGTGTTTTCTTATCCTAGTTGAATTATTGGAATATAAGCTTCAGCAGGAAAAATCTATTGTAAGTGACTTGCACAGCACCCTCTCTGAGGAGCAGAAAAGATTCTCTGAAACATGTGATCTCCTGAATCAAGAAAAAGCATCCATGAAATCAGAGCTTTCTGAAAGTAAACGAGAGAATGAAAGGTTGCAGAAATCCCTGGAAGCACTTCAGAAGGAAATAAATCAGTTACGGTGAGAAGTAGATTTATTCATTTATTTGATTTATCAGCAGGTCTGAAAGAGCTTTATACTAATTGGATCCATAAAGGGCTTAGCATTTGGAAACACAGGGAGGAAAACTAGGATCTCTCACTTTTAAGGGTTATGTTTTCTTTACTAAATTCTGTCATCTTGAGTATGCTCCTTTCCCACTCCCTTCTTAGCGTATGCCAATATTTTTTCTTTCCTCTCACAGGACAACAGCTTTGCTGTGCCAGGATAAATAACTTCTCTTTATCTCCTAATTGTTACTAAATCGAGCAATTCAAGCTTGACTTGCGAGGAGGTAAATGTTTTCAGATGCTAGTTGTGACTTGAAAACTGACTTTCTTTAGAAAGAAGAGAGGCCACCTTAAAGAAACAAATCAATAGAAGGAACTCAGAGAAACTCAGAGAAACCAACCCAAAATGTCTTGCTTGCAATGCTGGTGAAGGATTTTCTGTTCTGAACACAGAAATGTCATTTTGAACTTTGCAGTGTTGAATTGGAAAAAAAAGAAAAAGATTTGGCAGCTACACTTGAGGACTTGCAGGCTGAGCAGCTGAAGGGATCTGAGCTTCGAGGCTGGTTTGAGGAACAGCAGCGTCAGCAGAGGAAAGCAGAGGATGAAAAGACAAAGGCCGTGGAGGTAATACCCAGCTCCTCTGGGGCATGATGTTAACTAGCAGGTTATTTGTGCAGTCTTCTTCACCTCCACTGCTTTTTGTTTAGTAACTGTTAAAACCTTAACTATTAAAGCCCCCACACCTCTCCTGAATGTGCAGAATGGCATTTTTCACAGAGTTAAAGCTTTAAATTACTTTTATTAATTGTATGTGCAGAAATAAACCCAAGTTGAATGCCATTGGGCTTTTTTTCCACATCTTCTTAGTGTTTTTTCCTTTCCCATTTCCCCCTGTTGTGTCCTGCCCCGTGCTGCGTAGGGCCAGCCAGATTCTACAGCTGTATAACTGCACCCTTAATTCCAGAGCAAACTTACCATGAGGATGTGAGGTGTATGATCTCTGAGATTATAAAGAAAACCACCCAATGATAAATAGGTTTGGCAGAGAGTAAGTGGAGCCTTTTCCATATAATACGGATTTTTGGAGGTTAACTAAAGTCATCCTGTTCCCTTCTAAATTGAACAGAAAACAAATGAACAGCTTTCTCTCCAAGACTGTAATAGCAATGACTCAGTGCTTGTAAAAGGCCTACAGTGAATGGAAAAGGAGGAAGGTTGAACATAAACCATTTCTTAAACCCCGAAACTGAACTTTCTCAAAGAACTCCAAGCAATCCTACTTAATTCCATAAGTGAGGAAACACAGTTCTGACTATTTCCTTGTAGTCTGGCTTCTCCTCTCATCTTCCTGGTAGGTTTTTAGGTTTGTGAGTGATTTTTGTTGGGAGTTTTGTTACTGCTGCATGGTTAGCACATGCTGCTACCATTGTCCACATTTTCAGAAACCTGCTTGTGCAAGGAGGACAGAGTAGCCAAGGCCAGGAGAAAAGTGCAGTACCCCAAGGGTAGCTGTGTCAGATTAGTCTGGCATTCACAAATCTTTATTGAAGCCCCATTATGGAAAGCTTCTGCCATTTAGCATCTGACCTATCTTTCTAGGAGATAAGAAATGGTGCTGGCAAGGTGGGGGGCAGGGTAGACCTCCCTGCTAAGACAGCTCTGTCTGTCTGCAGTGCTCTGTGACTGCCCCTTCAGTCCCTGCCTTTCCTTCTGAAGAAAGGCTGGCTCCCAAAATGGACCTAGGGATGGATTTTAAAGAGAAAAGAGCATAGGTTTAGATTAGGTATAAGGAAGAAATTCTTCCCTGTGAGAGTGGTGAGGCCCTGGCACCCAGATTACCCAGGGAAGCTGTGGCTGCCCCATCACTGGAAGGGTTCAAGGCCAGGCTGGACAGGGCTTGGAGCAACCTGGCCTAATGGAAGGTGTCACTGCCCATGGAAGAGGGTGGGAATGAGGTGAGCTTTCCAACTCAGACTATTCTGTGATTCTTTTTATCAGTCTCTACTCTTGAAGAGATAGGCTGCCAAATCCTGAAGCTTTTACATCTACTCTTACGGCTTAGATTTTTCTTTTTAGAACAACATGGGTTATTGTTTCAGTATTTATTAATGGGACTGAGTGATGTAAAGAGTAGTGATTTCCTAATGAGGGTCTTACTACCTGAAGAAGAAATAATGTACTGGCAGGTACATTAACATGATAATTTTTGGGTTTGTTGCTTGGTGACAGATTTTTAAGGAGCGTTTTTCTGACACTTGTAATTTTAAATTAAACTTCTTAATACCTGGGCTTTTCTAGTTAAGCCTTGAATCAGGAGGTTGAAAATTGCTGAATACCAGCCAGCCCCACAAATGAGTGTTTGTGCTGGAATATTAATGTGTTCTCCCCACTCTGCCCAGGAGCTGCAGGCTGCCCTGGATGTGCAGTCAGTGCAGAATTGCCAGCTGGTTGTGTCCTTGGAGCACGAGAAAACAGTAACAGATAACCTCCGCAAGGAACTGCAGATCGAGCACTCCCGCTGCGAAGCCTTGCTGTCCCAGGAACAGACCAAACTGCGGGAGCTACAAAAAAACTTGGACGCTGAGAAAAATCGTTCATTGGAGCTCCTGGATTCCTTGAATCATGAGCGTGTTTTGACAGAGCAATTGAGCATGAGAGTGAAGGAAGGTGCTTCCTGTCAGCACAGGGAGTCGCTGCTGGAACAAGCCTTCATCCGAGAGCTCCAAGCCCAGCTGGAAGAGGAGAGGGCCCGAACTATGGAGCTTGCTGCTGTTATTGAGAAAATGCACCAGAAGGCCATCCTGTCCAAAAGGCAGCTGGAGGCTGAGGTACAGATGTGCTGTGAGGAAACCCAGAAGGAGAGGGAGGTCAGTGACAAACTGCGAGCCACCCTGGAGTCTCTTCAGATACAAAAGCAAGAGGTGATCCGTTCCTTGGAGGCCCAGAGGGAGAGAGAGGCCAAGCTGAAAGCTGACTGGGATCAATTGCAGTCCCTCTTCAAGCTGCTGAAAGAGCAAGATAAGAACAGGAAAGAGGAGAGGGAGAGAGAGCGCAGACAGCAGCAACAGACAGAGCTACAGAAACAGAACGACTGGCAGAGAGATCAGGAGAGACTGGTGAGAGTGCTCTGCCTTACACTGAAATAGCCACACACGGGGATTTAGCCCCCTGGATGGTGTTCTTCGATTGGAATGTTTCCTTCTGTTAAAGGATTCTGAAAAATGCATTAAATGAGCTCTTGTCCTGCTTTTCTCAAATGTAACTGTTTTCAAGGGATTGTGCCTGTGTTTATTGTTGACGGAAGTTGATCTTTACATTTTTGTCTGTGCTGGGAATTGCTGGTTGTTCACAGGTGCAGATGAATATGGGTTAAATGCAGAATGGAACTAAACTAGGTTTCATGTCATTGCCCTTATTTTGAGCTAGGATCCCAATCATGGCTTGTGGCAGTATTAGTTTCACCCTGGATATCTCCTTGGATGGAGACAACGCCCACTCCAGTGTCATTAAATAGCTTCCTGGTGGCCCTGGAAAGCAGTGCTCTAAGCCTTTCCCCAAAAGTGGTCTGGCAGTTAAGGAACACCCAGATGGATACGCTAATTAGGTGTGATGACACTTAGATAAGTGTGTATGTATAAGATGCAATTAACTACTACTTATTCTGTTCAAACAGCAAAACTTGGAACGGCAACACCAGACAGATGAACAAAGAATTAAAGAACTGCAGGAAATAGTGGCAGTATTAAAAGAAAGAGAAAGAAATCCTCCAACTCCGAACTGTCAAGAGGAACTCTTGTGTACCTCAAGCAAAGGTGGAAGTGCCAAACAGCCCATGACAAAAGAAGCTGAAAAACCCCACTTGCAACAGCAGCAGCAACAGCTGGAGAAGATAAGGCAGCAGTTGCTCTTTGTGGCTGTGCACCTGAATGAGTTCATATATAAAATTCTAGATAAGTGAGTTCATAAAATAGCGCTTTGCTTTCCATCCTGCTTCTTAACTTGTGTGTGTCATGGCTGAGAGCCCTGCGCTCTTTGAATTCTTAAAAATTAACAGAACTTGCTAATTCCTCTGTGTATTCATAGTGGTAATTTGTGTGGTAAATATTGCATAAGTAAAGCCTCAGAACTTAAAGGTCATGTAGTGGGAAGAAGCAATTAAATGTGTGTTAACATTCTTACAAATCAACCTGATACTGAAAAGGTATTTCTGTCTAACAGAACGGTTAATGATTGGTCTGCATCAAATGATGAAGCTGTAGCCTCTTTACTACAGACATTAAGGGAACTAAAATCAGATTTGTCGTCTTCTCCTACATCTCAGGTAAGGAAAATATTAACATATTATAATGTCCAACTCTTGTTTTGTTGTATTGAAGAGTCTGTTTCTGACAGCATTTTTTTTCTAGACATGTAATGGGTCCAAGGATCACAAGCTTTGGGATGTGTAGCTTCTTTATGCACCCAGAGACAGTTGTTTTTCACCAAAATGCCAAGTACTTTTCAAAAAGCACCATAGTGGTTTGTAATTTCAGGAGAGCCGTTCTGACCCATGTTTGCAGTATTGCAAATATTTTACACAAGCCTAGGGGTTACCAAAGACCGAGCTCAAGTCTATTGATACAAAATACATAAAAGCATAGCTTTTAGATTCTGTCTGATTTCCCACATAACTTTGCAGTTTTATGTCTTTCTCTTGCAATAGACAGAGATCTGTGATTGTCTGATATGTGGAAAGGTTTTTGTATCTTCTGTTAACAAGTCTGATGTGTGACAAGCTGCCTTGGCATGTTGCAGTTCTCCCTTGTGCCTACCCGCTTACAAAATACAGTTAATATTTTCCTTCTGTCACCTGTGCAGCCACACAGGCGGTTGCCAAATGGTTTATCTCCAGTCTTGAGGAGGGGAATGCAGCCTCTTCTCCAAGTTCATGGGGTTATTTTGGTTAAGCCCTCCTCTCACAAACCTTTAGAGCTGTCAGCTGTAGACAAAACTCTTGTTGGAGCAGAGTTCCCTCCTTCAGAGACTGACCACACCAAAATAAAGGAACTCAAGTTTCCTGACGTAAATTTTGTTTATCAAAAAAAGGGCTCAGTAGAGCACTTTAACTACACATACCTTTCTAGAGCTTAGGAGCAAAAACTCACCTTGATAGCTTTTCATCTGTGGGCACAGTTCCTCCTCTCTGCCCTCTTTTCAGGCTTTGATTTTTTTTTTTCAGAATCACCTTTTCCTTCAGTCTCCTCCCTGAATTTCTCCTTCCTTTAAGGTACTGAACCACATGCTCAGGAGACCAAAGGAATTTTCTTCCTCCTTGAGTTGTGATAAATTGGGGAGTATTGGACAGGGCACCCGACAAAATGTCAGCATGGAAGATCTGTGCCAAAATAGAGCTGTCTGGTCAATCAGCTGCCAAATGGTGCAGTAGAAGTCAAGGACAAAGATGAGTCACGTAGAACTCCTTCAGATACTACAGCTTGTACTGAAATAAGTTGCTAGGAGAAACTGGGGTCAGTTGTTTGTACTGGCTTCTCTAATGTATAGACTTTATTTCAAGGGATAAAACATCAACTCATTTTTAAAAAAAGTCTTTTCTTTTGTGATCTGTTGCATCATGCACTGATGTAACTGTTGACCAGTAGATTTGTAGTTGATACAAAGAGGGTCACGAAGGCAGAACTTCCATGAAGAATTGGAGCTGGAGTCCTGGGTATCATTCCTACAAGAGATGACTTACCACAAAACTCAGTTTCATGGAATCACAGGATGGCTTGGGCTGGAAGGGACCTTAAAGCCCATCACGTTCTACCCCCTGCCATGGGCAGGGACACCTTCCACTAGATGAGGTTGCTCCAAGCCCTGTCCAACCTGACCTTGGACACTTACAGGGATGGGGCAGCCACAGCTTCTTTGGACAACGGACTCTCAGAATTGAATGTGTGATTTTTCAAAATTTACTTCACAACTTGGTTTTATTGTATGTGCAACTTGTTTTTGCATGTACACAGATATCTTCACAATTTCTGTGCTGCCTGTGGATGTAGAAGAAAGTCAGATGATTTGTTTCCATTTCAAAGGGTTTGGGAGACTGTTACTAATGGATTCCTGTAAGGCTGATCAGAGTAGGGGTAGCCTGATGAACAATAATGTGTTACTTCTATAGAAGGGCTTTTCATGCATTTCAGTTTCCCATTGTGGTGTTTTAACACCTGAATGCCAATTGCTGTTTTTCACGCTCATTGTTTTTATGTTTTAGTTTGTCACAAAGCTGGGTTATTACTCGATTTGAGATATTTGGTTGTGACGGTAATGTGCAAAACCCATCGTGGCTCACTTCCTTTTGGTTTCTGTTTAAGATGAGATCTACAGGTGGTGCTGACCCTGTTCAAGAGCTGGAAAGAGAGGCCTGGCAGCGAGAGAGGACCACGCTGCAGAATGCACTGAAACAGGCGGAATCCCAGCTGGCTAAAGCCAGTGCTGAAATTGAAAACAAACCAGTGGCAGAAACTTCCGGTCCTAAGGTAAAATTAAGGGGATAGTCAGAAAAGGGGCTCTGTGGAGCTTGGAGAGCCGGCAGTGCCACAGCCAGGAGGTGTCATTTCGACCTGATCTGCTGAGGAAAAAAGGGATCTGTCAGATTATGGCATTTGTCTTTCACTTACTGCTGTAATCTTCAGTTGCTATTTTAAAAGGTTGATTTTCTAGATGAACAGTGTGATATACTATTTTAAATTAGAAACTTTCCCCATATGTACCTCATCAGAGAACTTCCTTTGGAACTTTCTCAGTGTTAGACAGGAACTTGCATCAAAAGTAATCTGGATCTTTGGAACTTCTTTCTACTCTTAAATGAGAGGGAGGCTTGGATTTCTTGTCTAAGTGTGAAAAGAGAAAACACTCATTATTTTTAATCTCTGCTGACTAATCCTAAATACTTTTTCTGACACTTGACTGTAATCAAGTCTGATAGGCATCTCTCCCACCATGCTTTCTGGCTAATGTGCTTTTTTTTTAAGCAGGTGTTATTTTCTTTATTAAAAAATTAACTGTTTTAGAGTTTTGAGTATGATAACTTTGCTTGAAAGCATTCTGGAGATTTAAAGAAGTCTGACACTCCAAATTTGGGTGGGTTTTAGCAGCGTACAGAATTGTTTTGGCTGCACTTGTGTCCTAGGTCTGGACATTTGATCTGAAGATACTTTTGTGGCTGGGTTTTTGCAACAGTAACTGTGAAAAACCTTTTTTTTTTTTTTTTTTTTTTCTGCAGTTGCAGAGATTATATCGGAAGTACATTCGAGCAGAGAGCTTTAGAAAGGCTCTAGTTTATCAGAAGAAATACCTCTTGCTGCTGCTTGGTGGGTTTCAGGACTGTGAGCAAGCAACTCTCTCCCTCATTGCCCGCATGGGAATCTATCCTTCTCCTGCAGACCTGCAGCTCTCTGGCTCACACTCGCGGCCTTTCACCAAGTTCAGATGTGCAGTCAGAGCCATCATTGCCATCTCAAGGTAAAGCCAAAACATTCCCTGTCTCTCATATGATGTTTTCTTGGAAACTTAAAAAATGGATAGTTCCTGTGGCTACATTAATATTAAGCAGAAGCAATCTCCAAAACTGGTGCAAGCATGACTTGTTAGCTGAGTTTGATCTGTACTAAAGATTTGTAAAAATGTCTTTAAGATGAAAGAGGGTAGATTTGGATGGGATATTGGGAAGAAATTCTTCCCTGTGAGGGTGGTGAGGCTGTGGCACAGGTTGTCCAGAGAAGCTGTGGTTGTCCCATCCCTGGAAGTGTTCAAGGCCAGGTTGGCCAGCACTTGGAGCAACCTGGGACAGTGGAAGGTGTCCCTGCCCATGGCAGGAGGATGGAACAGGGTGGGCTTCTTTAAGATCCCTTCCAGCCCAAGCCATTCCATAATTCTATGAAAAAGTTACTTGAGTGATACCCAGCTGCGATATATTTGGGAACCAGCGCACAGCATTACAAACTGAAGTCCTTTGAGGCTGACCCTTATCTCCTTGGTCTCACTGGATAGTCTGTCTTGTATCAGAATGTGATCTGTCGGGGTGGTTCTCTCTGGAATCCAGTAGTGTGTGTTTCACTGGGTATGATTCTGTCATGCCCTGTCACTACCAAATGGGTTTTGCTAGCTGTACATGGGACTATATGCCATCTCCCAATGGCTTTAAGCTCATTTAATGAAAAAAAACAGTTTTAAATGTAACAGGTGATTATTTCTGAGCAATTTCCTTGTCTAGTAAAAATGCTTACTAGCAAGTTTCTGTCAGGAGATCACACAGTTTTTGACATGTATACCATAATAACAGCAAAGGCTGCAGAACCTCCAAACTCCTGCAGTGACCTCCAAACTCCTCCTCTCAGGTAGGAAGAGCTCTCTGGAGATTAGGAGCAGAGCCAAAACAAGCAAGTCTTTTCAGCAGTTCAAGGATTGTTGCAGGCTAAAATGGGATAAGCCAGCGTTCCAAAGACTGAAGTTGAATAATTCTCCCGTCATTCCCACAACAATTGTTACTTATGTTGCCTAATATGTTCTATGCCAACAAATAACTCAATAATAAAATGTAATGCATTTCTGCTTATTTTTAATGCTTGTACAAATTTGTTTTCTTACCAAGGTTAAAGTTTTTGGTGAAGAAGTGGAACAAAGTTGGCAGGAAGAGTGCACAGGGTGAAAGCATTTCTCACAGTATAGGAGGTAACACAGGTACATGTTTGGACAACTACATTGTTTTCTTCGTGAAACACATCACTGAAGAGAAATTATTTAAAAAAAAACCAAAATGGGAAAATCTGTTTGCCACTATCCACCTGCAGAGTAGATGGATAGATGGTCTGATGCAGGTCAATAAAGACGTGAGTTATATGAGGAACACTTGAGCATTCCTTTGAGTTACTGATGAGTGCCTTTGTAAGAATTCTAACAAATATCTTAATGCAGCACCCAATATTAGGAAACTGTTGCCCTTAATGTAATACTCCATTACTTGTGGCTTTTCAATGCTAAACAAAATTCTGAATAAATAGTGCATTTTTCATTACCTGGTACTATGTAATTTTCACTGTTTTGAGTTGCTGGAAATACTGATTTAAAAGAAAGCACCAACTTTGTACATAAACCCACTGGGGTGTGATTCCTAAGAAACTTGAATCCTCAAATGCTGAACTTTCTGCCTCACTACAAAATAGCATCACAATTCTGCTAAATATGGTTAAAACAAAAAAACCCACACAAACAAAAAAAAGCAGTTAGCTGTAGAAAATGTATTTACCTGCATTTAAAACCAAACTTAACCATATACTCTGCTGTCATTTTCATGGGGTTATTGGATGTGTTTATGGTAGCCTGTTGTCAATGGTTCCTAGTACATATTTTTTAACCCTTCATATTTACCACAGCCTCTGGTGCTAGAACTGAAGTCCTGAAAGAGCAGCAGCCCCCAGCTGTTCCCCTCAGCTCTCCCCCTACCCGGGACAGTGACACAGGGCTGTGCCACAGAACCAGCTGTGCTGCAAGATTCACGAGCCTCTCCCCACGATCCTCCTCCCGCTCATACAACAGGTCAGTCTGCATAGACAGGAGATGCTTCAAATATTGTAGTTTTTTTTAACGTTGCGGGGGCAGACTCTGCTTGTCACAACAGCCAGATAGTCTTCTGGTTTGCATGGAATTTAACAAAATGTTTTGGAGAGTCTGAGACCTGCAAGCACTTCCAAAATACTTTATTCTACTTGACCCTATTCCTCGGTCATGCCATGTGTCTGGATCTGACAGCCCTGCCAAGAAAATTCACCTGTTTGATATGGAACAGGGTGTTAATAACCGCAGCCCTGACTGGTGCTCAGTGTGACTGGATTAGTGGTGGCTCAGGTCTGATGTGGGTCCAAGGTAGGCTAAATGATGCCTGTTGCTGCTCTTGTTTCCAGGAACAGCTATACAGATGGAAGGGGTGGTGGTGGTTCCAGTTTCCTTTGCCCAGAATTCCTGCCTATATGAATGTAACTTCTTGAATGTATTTGAGAGTATAGCATAAGAAGGAGAAAATCATTTGCTTTCTTTTTAAGATTGCATCCGTCCCCAAGTTCAGCTCCAGAAAAGTCCCTTGTGCCACCTCATGATCCTGAACAATCACTCACAGAATATATCCATCGCTTGGAGGTGATCCAGCAAAGGCTGGGAGGGGTGCAGCCAGGTAAGAGCCACCTTCTTATACCTCACAGCTCCTGCAAGTCTTGGCTGCTTTTTGCAAGGTTCTATGTACACATTGCCAATAAAGAGCGTCATTTTAAGGAATAATTATCATTATTGGGGGGTAACAACTAGGGCAGTCTCTGAAAGGAAACCTTTCTGAATTGTGTGTAAAACTAGTCCAAGTGTGGCATTTCTCTAAGTTCATAATGAAAGAGATAAGGTTAAATAATTTCATGTGATTTCTCCCCCCTCTTGTTCCCAAGTCTAAGCAAGCAAGCATTGCAATTTAAATGAAGCTGTGTATAGAGTTAATTTGCTTTAAAGTCAAACAGAGCTGGTTTAATAAGGCCTTCTCTGCAGTACAAACTGTAATGCTTCCCTTATTTATTACTTCCTTATGTTCATAACAGATTTTAAAAAAAGATTTAGAGGCTGGTAAATACAGATATCTAGTTCTAAGATTGATCAAATAGCACACAAAGGATTGTAGTGGCACTTAGCTTTGCTATTTAAAACAGTTCCACCTAGTTTCTAGACTGAATTTATTTAGTTTAATTCAGTCTAGTTACCTCCTCTTGTTACATGCACAGAAACACCTTGTCCTATGGAGGAGCTCACAAACTCATTGCATCATCCTGAAATCCTGAAGAGTTTGGGAACTTTGACACTGTTCTCAGCAGAACTTTACCTAGAAACTTTATTACCATGACTTTGTGGGTTTGTTTGTTTTGGATTCTTTTCCCAAATACTGCAGCTGTGTGGCTGATACAGATAGATAAACAGATTTTAGACTTGAAACATGTCAGCCTTTGTGGAAGTAACACATTTTGCTTCATTCTAAGTGTGGAATAAGTACTCCACAGCTGGGACACCATGAACAGCACTTCTGTGAAAAGTGCATGTAACTTCTGTCGTTTCCATGTTACCAGGATGATAATGTCAGGCATTACAGAATGATGCTGCAGTCTTTAGAACCGTGCTGTCAGCCAAATGATTTCTCAGTTCCTAATGAACTTCAGGACATTTCCTGAGTGGCAAGGCCATGCCCAGCAACAGAATCACCACAGGAGTGGCAGAATTGAGCTGTCACTGGGGGTAAAACAGGCCTGTGGTAGAGCACTGGTCCCACGGTATGAAGGTTTGCTTTGGCAGATGTTTAGGCTTTCAAATCCTGTTTTGGATTGCTCCTAGGTGGCTCATGAAAATGGGAATTGCTTTCAGTGTAGCTCATATGAAGTGCTTTGAGGAAATAACATGCTGCTAATTGTACACTTGCTTCATAACACAAGCAGTTTTCTGATATTGATCTGTGTTTTTTTAAATTTAGGGCAAGTGCTAGGCTCGCCTCATCAGAGAAACCTGAGAAAGTGATGGGAAGGCTTATGAAATTTGTCCTGCAAGTTCCTGCTTCCTCTGAGTTTGTCCTCACTCAACGGAGGCACTTGCAATCTCCCATGCAACTGAATAAAGGGCAGCGCTTTTACAGCAGATTTTTATATGACTTTTTATTATATTTTAGTACTTTAAGAGGGACTTACTTTTCACTAAGAACAATGTTTTACATTCTCATGTGAAATTAAGTCAACAGCTGAAGTGTGCCTGCATTGATGTATTGTAAGCTGCAAAAAGTCTCTGTGGTGTTTATTTTTCTATAGTGTATAGGTGGATTCCTTGTAAAAAAAGTTATTAAAATGGCATTTTATTAGTGAATTCTTACATTGTGTGGTTGTTTGTTTCCACCTTGCCTATTTATTTCTTTTCCTGTTACTAAAATTGTTTGGGTTTTAATATTTCTGTAGGATCATTCCAATGAAAGGAATAGATCAAATACTCTCACAACTATCAAAGATACCTGTAGACTTCTGTGAATTTAGGGTTTGGTCTTCTGGTTTTTCAGTACGTAAGTTCTCCTTCAGTCTGTCCTATTTACTCTGGACATTTTTAGCTTCATTTTTCTAGTTCAAAAGGCCCATAATTTTGTTTAACTCTATGCGTTTTTGGCAAAATGTACCAAACAAAACCTGTGAATTCTATCTATGTCTAATGTAAGTGATCCTCCCTCTGTCTGGTATCTTGTGCTGTAGCTACCTTCAGGGGGTTGGTTCCAAGTGTGTATGAAGTTGCTGGTCAGAGAAGAGGAAATGGTACACCCATTTCCAGTCACAATGTCTCAGGGCAAAAATGAGAGAGATTGAATATCATGCTGAATAAGACTTTTCTGTGATATTTCTGTATTTCTTTAGAAAAGGCATAGGATGAATTATAATATCAAAGTATTTTAAAACTCTGGAAACATGAAATCTCTACCTTCAAAGCAGATACGGTGTTTAACTTTGGAGCATGAGAAAAATCTATTCTGAAGGCAAATTGTTCTCCTGCAGCCTATTAAAAGACTTTTCTCTACTGGGTATTGCAAATTATATATTGGCATTCATCTGAGATTGTTTTATTACTTACTTAACTGCTTTTGTTTTGGTAAACTCTTATTTTTCTGTCAGGTAGATCATCATTTGGTTCTCTGGAAAAAAAATGTGGTAGAGATAGATCTTGGCATGTGTACAGATTTATTACCCTCTGACAGCTACAGGAGAACCCTTAAACTGATTTGGCATAAATTTAAGAGAGCTGTGAACAAACAATACCTGATTTGATGTAAAAGTTTGGCAACAGTAACTTAACTTGTCGAGAGTTCCAAACCAATTTGAACTAAGTTTAAGCTGGCTCAGTGAGTGTATCATATTTCTTTTAAAAATCGGAATCTAAGACTCCTAACACTTGATGCAGCATGGTCAGACTGCACACACTGAATGGTGCTGGTGCCCTTCTTGCTTAGCATAGCACAAGCTGATCTTCTTTTGGGAACAATGCATTTCTAAAACAGAGTTCAGAGCTGGCACTAAATCCAGTCTGTAATAGCACACTCACAGCTGGATGTTCCATGTTGAGTGTACGCAGGAGGGCTGTGAGGCCTGAGGGCCTGTGCTCAGAGTTAGCCAGTCAATACTGACACTGCAACTCCAAATTAGTGCCTGTTTTTAAATCTGGCACTTCTAGGTGGATAATTAAAACTACCTTTTAAAGGAGAGTTGGCACATCCTAGGGATCAGTTCTGTCTCAATGGAATTTGGCTTTGCATTGGCACATTTTTAAATCAATCTACAGGGGCTTTTTTATGTCCCAGAATATGCAGGGCTCTTCCCAAGCCTTGGGAGGGCTTTGCATTCAGAAGAACTTTTCTGTGGCAGTCAGTGCTTCCGTGCCTCACCTCCTCCCTACACACCCCTCCAAGAGTCTCGTTGGGGCAGTCACTGTTTCCAGGAGCACAGGTGGGACATGCGGGTAAGGGGCAGGTGGCTGCAGCCTCCTATTCAGAAAAGAAATCTGCAGAGAACGAATCCAGCCAGGTAGGATCTGAGCTACAGGTAATGCGTTCCCTGGGGCTACATTCCCATCAGCTCCCCAGTACCCACAGACAGCTTTCTGAAGGGCAGTGGAGGCAGAAATATTTCTGCCCAGTGTAAGGAATGACATTTTAAAGCAGCATCGTTTTCCTAGTGCTGGTGTGGTGTGTCTGTGTCCTCAGAAGTGCAGCCACATGGGACACACTCTCCTGTGATGCGTTGACCTCAGTAATGTGAGTAGAGAAATCGGAAGCCCCAACATGAACCCAGTCCTAAACCGGGGAGGTGTTTTGGACAGAAGCAGTTGTCAGCAGAATATTCCTCAGATTTCCCTATTTGCTAGGGAAAACAGGGAAATCTAGTTCTAGGAAAGTTGTTACTTGGCAGGGAGTTCGGGTGATCAGGAGCACTGGCAGTGTCCTGGATTTGCCTTTGTCCGAGTCTCTGGGAGGTTGCAGGAATGCCAGAATATCAGGCTGTGGTGCCCTGCCACACATGCACCCTGGAACCTATAGTTGAACAGGGACAAGGTACTGCATCAACAGAGCCTCCAACCCAAACGCTTTCTGCTGCTCTCTAGTGCCCTTTGAGAGGTGGTTGCCTTTAGAAAAGACACTCTTACTATTTTTTTTTTCCCTTTGTGCAGTCCCAGGCACCACTTTAGATCCAGGCTCTCACAGTGGAATTCTGTGCCACGTAAGTGTCCATGCCCTGTCCTGGGACACTCGGTGGGCTGGGTGGGCCCCGTGGGCTCAGGCTCGGCCACAGTTCCTATTTTCCTTTGGGAGGAAGAAGTGAGGAGGGAAAGGGCAGTTTCGCTACTTTCAGGAAAGGGGCCTCAGCGTAGCAGGTGCGAAGACAGCGAGAAGGGCGCGGGCTCGAGAAAGGGTAATGGGAAGGGCAGCGGCTGGATCCAGGAGCGGGCGGGCCGTGCTGCGGCCCCTCCCCAGCGGCACGGCCCCCGTCCCGCCCCTGCCGCGGGCCGCGCGTCCGCGGTAGCGGCTGCGCGGGGCGGCGGGGTCGGCAGC
>VYXC01003315.1:275062-387562 GCA_013397175.1 Platysteira castanea
CTGCGGCCGGCGCCGGCAGGGGTGGCGGAGGCCCCTCAGGAGCGCTTTCAAATGGCCAGTTAGTGTGCAGCTGGATACTCTGGAAAGACAATTTTATTTTCGTTTTAATATCTGTTCCTAACTGTAGCTAAAACCTTAAACCTCTCCCTCTGTATCATTAATTTCCAACTTTTTTGTGCTTCACTGTATATACAGGCAGGAATATGGTGATGCTCACTCCATTTTTGTAGAACCACAGAATCACAGAATGATTTGGGTTGGAATCTTAAAGCTCATCCAGTTCCATCCTCCTGCCATGGGCAGGGACAGCTTCACTAGACCAGTTGTTCCAAGCCCCATCCAGCCTGGCCTTGGACACTTCCAGGGATCCAGGTGCAGCCACAGCTCCCTGGGCAACCTGTGCCAGAGCGTCACCACTCTCACAAGGAAGGATTTCTGCCCATGTAACCCTGCCCTCTGTCAGTGGGAAGCCATTCTCCCTTGTCTTGTCACTCCAGGCTCTTGTCCAAAGTCCCTCTCCAGCTTTCTTGGAGCCCTTTCAAGCACTGGAAGAGGCTCTAACGTCTCCCCAGAGTCTTCTCTTCTCCTTGCTGAACACCCCCAGCTCTCCCAACCTGTCTCCAGGGCAGAGGGGCTCCAGCCCTGTGCATTAATGAGCCCAGACGTGACAATATGCAGTGCCAGGCAAAGGGTCACTGTGACCATTTGATGGATTTTCAGCCCCCAAAAGGAGACATCCCTTCCACCTCCGGGTCAGTGTTTGGTGATAACAGCCCTTCTGTGATCCCTGTGGGTGTTAGTTGTGGTATCTGTTGAAGAGCTGGGGAAGGATTTTTTGCATACTGATTCTCTGGCGTGGCCTGTCCTGCAGACAGGCAGGTACAGGCACTTGGTGCAGGAGGGCATGCCGGAGTGGAGGTGACCGAGGCAGCATTTTCTGGGAGCAGTTGCTCATTCCATTTTCCCCAGTTACACTGTCAAGCTGCACTCTGGAATAGAAGAGCTAAAAACCTGTTAATACCATCTGGGATTTTGGGATTAGGAGCATTCAGTGTGCTCCTCAGATGTTACAGTTTTCAGATCAGCAGGTTCAGGTGGGCAAAATTGGGGCTATTACACCTAAATGTGCTGCTTGATTCAGGTCACAGTTTCAGAAGTTATTCACAGGTCTACTGTCCTCACCTCCAGTGTAGAAGCTTTGGTGCAGAGGCAGGGGAAAAGTGTAGGATGGGTGACTGTTGTCCAGGTGTAGCCTGTCGCTGCACGTCTGCAGAAGCGGTGCCTGGCATGCCCTGTGGCTTGTTCAAGACAAGTTCCTGCGTGTGAGCTGGGACTGAGTGCTCCGTGGCTGTGCTGGGTACAGTGGCTCTTCCTGTGTGCCTGCTGACACGTGCCGGGATATCCTGGGGCTGGCTCCTCTGCTGTGTAGTTCCTGACTGTGTGTTTGTTTAACTGATGAAATATTTTTTTATAGGTGGGTCTGCAGTATGTTATACCTGTGAGATGCCTGAAGTGATTGCACACTGTCCTAGTGCTGTGTAGCTGCTGGAATAATGGAGTGATTGAATAAAGTGGTAATGTGGGCTTGAATTTCTTGACCACTCTGAAGACTTAATTTATGAGCTTAGACGTGGCCCCTTCTCTGTCTTTCCTAAACTGGAAAACGTTTGCAAGTAGTTCTTTAGCATCTGGTAATACATTACATGCTCGTATCCTGCCATTGCTTGATATTTGTATGGGCAGCTTGTAACGGAGCCCTACATCATTAATGCTCGGAGCTTGCTTACTTGGAGAGGAAGGAATAGCAATCTAAGATTTCTTATCCTGAATATGCCTCAAGTTAGAGAAGGGCAGCACTTGGGCAAATGTTCCCAGTATGAAGGGAGAAAGGAAAAAGGAGAAACATGAGAACAACTTCCTTTCTACTTTGTGTACTTTGTTAATTGAAATATCGTGTATGTTGTGATGAGGCAGGAATGATGTCTGTTCTCTTTGATTATATTATTTTCACCTGTAAAAAATAAGTCAGGAACATGATTAATCTCCTCCTTTGGCTTTGCTTCAGATGATCATACCAAAAGCTGGGAAGTGTGTTTGTGTTTAGATGTAGAGAAGAGTGGAGACATAAGCACATTGGTACTTTCTAAAGACAACTTAAAATCCTAAGTAGAGCATTCAGCTGAGAAGAGTTTTGGATGGGGATAGAATGCCAGTTCATGCTACAATTCCAGTCATGTGCACTGTTACGAAGCCTTCAGCTTTACAAGATCCTAATCTCTTGCTTGACATAGTTTGTGTTCTTCATGTACTAGAAAAATAATAGTTGTGGATAAAAAGTGACCCTACTATGATGCTATTGTGTTGCTTTGTTATATCAACCCTAATTTCTTTCTTGTTGAAAAAAATTAGTGAATCTTGTAGAGAAAACTAAGAGTTCTGCCACAACCTTTTGGGGAGATAAGGACAGTTTTGAGACCATGCCTGGCACCTAAACTGTGTTTCAGCTGATGGATCTGGGGCCTAGGCTTGCTTACCTTAAGACTCTAAGATGCTGCAGCTTTCTGATGTAATGGAAAGATGCAGAGTTCCCTAATCAGCCTGGCAGGATCTGTGTCAGAGTGGGGCTGCTGTGAAGCTCCAGTACTTCAGATTGTTTATTAGTAACTAAAAAACACTGGCGTTTTGGGTTTTGGTTGGGTTTTTGCTTGTTTGTTTGTTTTGGAGGTTTGGTGTGTTTTTTTCTTCTGTGCTTTGAAAGAGAACTAAGGTTATAAACAGTTCTTTAAAAAATTCTAATCTGCAGTGGAGATTCTGTGGGAAAGGTATCAATGTGCATTTTAAAGCCTGTACCTGTTCTATGAGAGTGCATCATATAGTTGTATATATTTTCATGTACCTAAGTGTACTTGTACACCACTTTGGAATTGGGTCATTTTTTGGTTCTTCTGGATTATCTGTGCAGGAAGACACCTCACTTGTTTCTTGATCATCTGAGGACAAGGTACGTAGAAGTAGTCAAAGATAAAACTCTGTAAAGTGTTCATGTAGCAACAAGGACCTGGTGTTAGCTTGTGTTGGCTTTATCTTCTAGGACTGGTGGTGGTGGCAGTGCCCTCAGCCAGCAGTTCAGGGACTTACAAGAACATATGACTACATTTATTTCTTTTCTTGGAGATTTTTGATGCTTGTTACTATCTGGATCCACTTAGTCTGGGCCATGAGGATGCACAACACAGGATTTGCGTTCAGTAAAAATTGGATAAAACTTGTGGGAAGAAAAATACAGTTGTATCAACTTTGAGGTGGAGTTTGACCAGTGTGTGAATGGTACAACACTTTTTTTGTCTGAATTTCTGCAGCTTGAAACATTTAAGTATATGGATTTGGGTTTTCTTCTGTTTGCTAGGAATTTGTAGGTTGGTCTTACTTTGGACTTGGTGATTTTGGAGGTCTTTTCCAACCTTAATGATTCTATGAACTAAGCCTAAACTCTAAACAGAGATTACCTACAGTAAAGAGGCTGAAGAGATTTTTTTTTTTTGCTGGTTCAAATCTATTTCATTACTCCACTGACTGCCAGATGGGGAACACTGTTCTCAGTGGCTTCTATCAAATAGGCTGCAGGATTAGTTCTGAGATAGAAAGGTATTTCATGTAGCTTACCATCTTAATTATAACCTCAGTTATTTCTCAGTTGATTTGGGAAGGAGTATTTTCCACTTCCTGCCACATTGCTCATAGATTTCTTCTGAGCATGGCTGAGCTTTAGTGGCAAAGAATGCAGTTTACATGGAGTGGTCGGTGGGCTGGTTGCTCTGGCTCCCCTTCAGATGTTTACATCTGCCTAGACTGAAAGCCGACTCTCATATGATTTTTATCTCAATTTTTTATTTCTCATTTAAGAAAGGAAGAAGTTGTGTGTTTGTGACAAGGACACTTTCTCTGGGGTTTTATTGTTTTGGGGGTTTATTTGCAAGGGTTGGGGATTTTTGGCACATTTTGAAGTACTGCAGGTTAATCCTGAGTGGAAGAAGATACCAGCTATGAAGTATTTCTTGAAAACAGTAAAGGTATTTAATGTCTGACGTCTTTGGCTACTGCAAATATTCCAGCAATACTTCAGCAAATACTTTTTGTAATTAGTCAGATTGGACTTTTTAAAAAATAAGTGGATAAAAGAATATGGTTTTTTTGGTCAGAACACCTTTCTTATAAAACCTAAAGGTAGTGGTCAGAGCTGTAAAGTTTAGGTGCTTTTGTTACACCAACAGTATTGATGTGGTATTAAATTTCTGTGTGTGAAATTGGGTGAGGAAGAGAAACCCATGCACACTTGCACCTATTTTTCTTGTGATAAATCACGGTATTTGGGAGTTAAGTTTTTTCTGGTCTTAAAATGGTAGTTTTCTATTATGGAAGTCTTGGAAATACTTGGAAATAAATGTGATCTGAGGCTGTCAGAGTGGGAAGAACTGTCGTGACTGGGGAGACAGATGGCAGTCTGTGAAACTTGACCTGCAGCATCTCTCTTGCTTAATTTCTGGGCTCTCCAACAGAAACTGTTAATTGTGTGATAGTACCTGGGGCTTGCCAAATGCCCATGGGGACTGAGTACGTCTTCAAAGCTTGTTCTCACATGTTAACATCCGTCACAGATCTAGGCACCTGGCTGATGTCCTTCAGGCTGTCTTGTGTCCTTCGGTCCAGTTTGTGACTTAAATAGTCATGCTGTGTTCAAAAGGAAGCAGGAGTTTGATTTATAGATTGGTTTATTTGTTATAAAACAGTCTTGTGGCTTGGAGTAGTTACCATTGCAAGGTTCCTGGTTACTGTACACAAGGGATCCATTTTTCCAAGTGAAAAGCCTGTTCCTCAGCAAGGGAGCAGACTCACTGCTCATTCAACTATGGGAAAGTGCTACAGGAGAAGTTTTATCCAAACCATGCTATGTTCTCAGTACAATTAATTCATAAATGAGAGATTTAAGAGAGATGGCAGTTAACATAGGTGTTAAGAGTTCAATGTCCTTGTCCTGGTCTGAAAGACAGGTGTCTGCCAAGGAAGGCGGGAACCTCCGTTGGAATAGAAAATGTGACCCCCTTCCCTCCAAATTATTATAACTCTGAAATTACAGGGCTTTCAGACACAGATATGGGAAAAGGAATAACAGTTCTGTACTGGTACGTGTGTATATATATATGTATGTGTGTATGTATATATACGTATGTGTGTGTATAACAAGGCAAACAAGCAACAACAACGGCAGCAACAACAAACAAACCCAGACACCCCTGGCAGCGCTCTCTGGGCTGTCAGGCACCTTCCCCCTTGGTGCAGTTCCGCTCACAGCCAGCAGGGGCGCCGGTGGCTCCCGGCCGGGCAGGGCCGGTGCGATGGCTCCCCCGCGGCTGCAGGGGGCGCTGTGGCGCCAGCTCGGCCACGTCTCTTCTCTCTTGCCTCTCCCTCTCATCATCTGGGGATGTCGGGCAAGCCGGTGGAAGAGATGGAAAAGGGGCTTTCTTTACAAACCCACCGGGGCAGTTCGTCCCAGTGCCCATCCAGATAGCAAAATGGGCTGTAGCGGGAACCTCGGCGCAGCGGCTGGAATGGCAGAGGTGGACACCCCCTGGAGTGGCAAACAAAATGTAACAGAAAACTCCACAGCCTTAGCAGGAGTCACAGGGGTCAAGCGGACACGNGTTCCGCTCACAGCCAGCAGGGGCGCCGGTGGCTCCCGGCCGGGCAGGGCCGGTGCGATGGCTCCCCCGCGGCTGCAGGGGGCGCTGTGGCGCCAGCTCGGCCACGTCTCTTCTCTCTTGCCTCTCCCTCTCATCATCTGGGGATGTCGGGCAAGCCGGTGGAAGAGATGGAAAAGGGGCTTTCTTTACAAACCCACCGGGGCAGTTCGTCCCAGTGCCCATCCAGATAGCAAAATGGGCTGTAGCGGGAACCTCGGCGCAGCGGCTGGAATGGCAGAGGTGGACACCCCCTGGAGTGGCAAACAAAATGTAACAGAAAACTCCACAGCCTTAGCAGGAGTCACAGGGGTCAAGCGGACACGGGGTGTTGGGTTGGAGTGCAGCAAAAAAGCCCAAGGCAGAAAACAGCGGGGCTGGGCAGTGGCTGCCGGGCTTTTCTGTAGCCGCTGCAGCAGCAGCTGGGAGATGCACCCTCCAGAAAGGGGGAAGGGGGCCAGGGGCCCAAGTTTTTCCCCTGAGGCACCCGAGAAGATGGTGAGGGTCCTTTCCGGTGTGATCGGGTGTTACTAAGGTCCCAGTTCACTGGCTGCTCTTACGAGCAGAGGCTCACCCACGGTAAGGAAGAAGCAGTGCTGGGCTGGACTTGCGGTGGCAGTGAATTCTTCCTGCGGTAGCAGCAACTCCACCGTTCCCCACCAATCCGAGAGTGGGAGAGAGTGCAAGGAACTGATCCCAGCCCCTGACCTCTCAGTCAAAATCTCAGGTATCTCTGTCCTTCCCAAGAGAAAGCCCCTCAGCTAGGATAGTGCAGCCAGCTGCACCCCTCCCCCTCCTCCTTGGCTATATTTTTTGTCTCTCTTAAGTACTGGTCATTATCATCTCTTAGGCAACAGATGGGACAAAATTCCCTGAGACAAGAGGAAAAAAATAATTAAAAAAAAAAAAATCCTAACCCCCAACATTATCCAGCCTGAGTTTTTTCCCATGCCAACATGTTGCATCAAACTTAAACTTTTAAACTATATACATACATGCATTACCCTAATTATATACGTGTTTACATTTAGATCTAGATAAAGGCACAGTGTGACAGGCAGTTCACCCTAAAACAAGGCCCCCTTGAGTGATGATGAAGGTCTCTCCATCCTTCTGAATCACCCACCAGGTGCAACCCTGGTCCCTGAGCAAAGACAACCCCGTAGATGGGTTTGTCTTTGCTCAAGGCAGAATTAACCCAAACAGTTTTTCTTAGTGTACCTTTCATGTGTACCACCAGAACCTTATCTCTGTCTGTTTTCACAGGGGCTCAGACTGGGCAGGTCCAGCTCGGTTAGTGAAGCCTGGGGTGTTAACTAACCAGGTGGCCTTTGCTAAATGCAGCTCACAGTTTTTGAAAGTCCCCCTGCCCAGTGCCTTCAGTGTGGTTTTAAGCAGTCCACGGCACTGTTCAACTTTCCCAGCAGCTGGTGCATGGTAAGGGATATGGTACACCCATTCAATGCCATGTTCTCTAGCCCAGGTGTTTATAAAGCTGTTCTTGAAATTAATCCCGTTGTCAGACTCAATTCCCTCAGGGGTACCATGCCTCCAAAGGACTTGCTTTTCAACACCCAAGAGGTGTTATGGGCAGTAGCATGAGGCACAGGGTAGGTCTCCAGCCATCCAGTGGTGGCTTCTACCATTGTGAGTACATAGTGCTTGCCTTGGCAGGTTTGAGGCAGTGTGATGTAATCAATCTGCCAGGTCTCCCCATACTTGTATTTGGACAACTGCCCACCATACCAAAGGGGCTTCACCTGCTTGGCCTGCTTGATTGGTCTCACAGTCATGGATAACCTGGGAGATACTGTCCATAGTTAAATCCACCCCTCGCTCTCATGCCCACTTATAGATGGCATCTCTGCCCTGATGGCCAGAGGCATCATGGGCCCATCGAGCTTAGAACAACTCTCCCTTGTGTTGCCAGTCCAGATCTATCTGTGACACCTCTATTTTCGCAGCCTGATCTACCTGCTCATTGTTCCAGTGCTCCTCATTAGCCCGACTCTTGGGGACATGATCATCCACATGACGGACTTTCACAGGTAGCTTCTTTACCTGAGTGGCAACATCTTGCCATTCTTCAGCAGCCCAGATTGGTCTTCCTCTATGCTGCCAGTTGGCCTTTTTCTCCGTTCTTGGAGCGCAGCCATGTGCCAACCGAACCAGGCAGGCTAGACTACATGGTGCCACTTAGTGAGGCTTCTATATTCAGCACACAAAAAATAGGTTACCCGGGAACTGTTACTCCTTTTTCACCCTTTCCTCTCAATGCCCTCAGGCCGCACATTGGGTGCCAAGAGTCCTCTGAACCTTTCTACATTGGGAGGGTAAAACAAATTGACCCATTTTCTTTTTCTTGCCATGTCTGATGTGCTGGATGGTCAGAGGAGATTTTTTTTTATTCTCCCATCTAATTTGGAAGGTAATGAGAAGCTGGTTAAGGGGCTTTTGTTCAGTTGACGTAAAATATTAGCAACCATGTTAGAAAGCACTATTGTAGCAGTGGAACAATACAATTGGCAATGGTTTTCATCTGTACTGTGCCTTCTCTTTTGCTCTCATTCCCACTCCCCCATCATACTCATTTTCCATCATTGTTATTCTGCTGCCTGCAACAGCCCCTCCCTCCTCTTTCTTCTTTCCTGCCTTCTGGAACATAGGAGGATAAGCAAGGCAACTAAGTATCAGCTGAGAGCATCCTTACGCTTCTTAACTCTACCTGTTTCTAATGAATGTTTCTAATTTTGTGAGCAGTGAGGACCTGCAGAAAGATGTCCAGTCTTATTTTGCTGGCTCTGGCTTCCAGCTTAAGAGTGATGGTGATGCACTTAAAGGCTTGCAGAAAAAAGGACTAAATGTACTACTCTGTTACCTTTATCACTGTGAGGAAACAGAAGAATCTGAACTAGGAAAACTGGGAATGCTAGGTCATCAACTTCCTTTCCCATCAAAGCAGAATTTCAGACTCAACCAGTTAGGTGGTTGGGGGTTTTTTTGGTTGTCTTCTGGATTTCTGCTGTAGTTAACCAGTGTTTAAATTAATCTCTTCCTTGTGTTTGAGTAGAAATCTTGTTATTCTTTCATATGTTGCTTTGGCGAGGAAGATTAAAACCTGGAGAGGAACAAGAGTATGATGGCAACATGTACATTAAGAAAATTAAAGGAAATACATTTTCTTCCAGGTGTTCTTGTGCAAAAATAAGCTTCCCTTAAAATTATAAGTGCACGTTTATGAAGTAAATAGATCTTTATAAAATTAGCATTGAACACTGTCCTATGTTCTACCTCCTTGTCCTTCCCCTAAACCTAAATTAAGCTCTGCCAATCTTGAGATCATGAAGTGACATATTTTCTGTTTGCTAGTTAAAATGCTGTTGGGGAGATTTTTTTTCCGTGGGTTAGTTTGGTTTTTTGAAAGGAATAGACTATTCTTCTGAAATATGATTTCACTGAGGATGGGCTATGGCATCTCTTGAACTGAAGAAGGTGCCGGCTTGATGATATTTCATACAGCTGAGTTACAGATGTATCACCCAGTTCCGTTACTGAAGGACAGACTTTAATATTCCTATATGCAAATAGAGAGGGAAACATGTCAGTGTCTCTTGATTACATGACAGTTATTTGGTTATTAAGAACGCTTGTATTTACCGTGGAATAAGTATCAAAGTATTTGACAGTTTCTTGGCACAAGGTTTGTAGCTCTTGAGGAAACATAAACTTGTTGCATTCACTGGAGTTTTCTTGAAGTGATGATTGCAGACCCAAATTCGAAGGTTGTAGAATCATTTAGGCTGGAAAAGACCTCTGAGTTCATGGAGTCCAACAGTTAGCCCAGCATGATGTGCAGTAAAATTGAGTGTATGGTTTTCCTGTGCAGAGGTCAAACAAAGCAGTTCTGCAATGCACAATTCAGGGGACCAAGTTGAAATGTGTGACTGAATAATTAAAGCCTCCAAATCGTCATCATATCCTTCTATCACTTTCTGACTGGTTTATTATGACCTTCATTCTTTCTCAAGTTGTTTCCCCAGCAGTGCTCAACAGGACACAAGGATTTTAAACTTCTGTGGATTTTTGTTGTTGTAGTTCTCCTGTGTGGAAGCTTGTGCCTTGTAGTGGGTGTCTGCAATTTAGAATTCAGTGAAGAAAGAAGCAGCTCTTAATCTTCTATGTCTATTGTTACCTTTTAAAGGTCAAGACGTTTCTATTTGATTATCTCCGTGTACATACCTTTAAGAACTTGAAGAGAATATCAACACCTGGTGCCAGTTGGGCCTCATTCCTCAACTGGCAGGGAGTTTTTGTTCAGTTCTGCTGGATGCCAGTGATGTCTGACAAAAATCTGCCTCTTGTAGGATTTGCTATTTATGGACATTGAAAAGATACTAATAGCTGGTGTTGTGATACTATGAAGACAGGGGCAAATCATCTTTTCTTCTGGCTTTTTGTTATAATTCACTGTGGCTCAAATTTTTAATATTTTTTCTTTTTCCTTTTCCCTACTTATAGCCAGATGGCCTCAGAGCTGGATTGGGTTGAGGGCAGAAGAGTGAAAGAGGGTGCCAATACTTCAGCTTAGCTGCAACATGAATCCATACCCAAAATAAACTTTTTCAGCATCTGCCTGTATCTGTACGGCTGTTCCTTTAATCTGTCCTGGATCCAGCCTCAAATGAAACGTTGAACTTGCTGATTGTAGCAGCATTTTGTCCTAGAACTTGAAGTATGAAAGCACCCGTAAATCATAATCAATATGTTTGTGTCCCACAGATCTGGGATTCATCCGATACAGGCAAAATACCAGCCAACTCAGCGTTTTGTCATATAGTGTTTGAAAAGTTATTTGCTTATGGAGAAATGAAAATCTGTGTTGGGAGGTGGTTTGTATATAACTAGAGGGGCTTCAGCTCCATATGTACCAGCTGCCTGTGTATTAAGACAGAATTCTGTCAAAGTCTCACATTATGAGATTTCTGCCTTACATTATAAGAAGTAAGAAATGTTAAGAAAGTGCCAGAATGTGTGCTTGCAAAGAAAGCGTGTCAGACAGGCCATATTGTGGAAGCACATGGGTTGGTAGGGTTAAGGAAAAGGCATTGCGACCATTGGGGCAAAATGTTTTTTGGCAATTATGTGTTGTCTAACAAAATTACTGAAGTTTCTCATTTCATATGTTTGTGTATAATTTGTATTTGGTGGGAGTTACTTCAGCTTGCAAAGACTATTCACTGTTTTCAGAGATGGCAGCTCAGTAAAGATTTTTTCCCTTCATTTTTCTTTCAGAAACAGTATTTGAGAAAAGCAAATTTAGGTTTGAGCATCTTTTCTAAATTTTTGCCTGAGCTCTTATTTGCTAAGTAACAATCACTAAGAAGCTTAAACTTTATAAACCAGCTAGTTGAGGTTGTGTAGTACGTGTTGCAGGAATTAAAATGGTTGTACTTGGGGATGCTCATTCTTGCTCTTTGCCTTTTTTCTACTGCCTTTGGGTTAGATGTCTGTGTAGCAAAATGCATGACCTTGCAACTTCTTAACCGTCAAGCAGATGACCCCAGAGTCACTCCTGGCAGGAGCTACAGGTCTTTTTCCCTACGTCTCCTCCCCTGCCTTGGTCTAGTGCAAGCCTGTTAAGAGCTTCACTCTGGGGGTCCTCCCAGTTTGACTCTGCGTAGTCTCAGTTGGCTCCTGAGCTACTTAGCAGTATACACAGAAACACCAGTGAGGTCAGGGTTAGTATGGCTGCTGTGGGTTTGTGTATTGTATTTTTGCCATGTGTTTGTCTGCCTTGAGCAGTTTGGGAAATTGAGAAACAGTGTATTCTGTGGTGGTCAGATCCAGAACCATGACTGGATGTACCAGTTTGAACAATAGTGCAGGAGTCAAGGCAATGGGCGTTGTTGTCCCTGTGCTCACTTTCCATCTACAGCCTCCTTGTTAGAGAGGGCTTAGGTTACTTTTCATGAATAATTCAATAAACCAGTCTGTTTAAAAGTATTACTTAGAGTAGTCGACCAGTGTGATTGTGCTACAGGTGAAGGAATGTATTAAGGAAATGGGTATTTTTAAACAGGAAACTCTTCTGATGAACTTAGTGGTTGGAACAAATTATACCTGTGATCCTAGACTTTCCACAATTGTATTAGATTCAGGATTAATTGTATTAATTCAGGATTAGACATATCAGCAACTATTGCCTAAATACATGCAAAATTGTAGTTTTCTTCAGAATTGGATTTTAGCAGATATTGATGGTGCTCTGATATGATTTGATTTCCATAGGACATCAATTTATCAGTGCCCAAGACTGACCATTAGCAAATGAGACTCTTCCCTTCCTAGCAGAAGGTGTTTCCAGGTCCCTTCAGAATGTTTAGATTCTGCTAATTGAAACCAGAACTTCAGGTGCTGGGAATACCTATAAAAGAGATGTTTACAGGAGGTAGGGGCTGCTCCAGAGACCATGGGATGAAGATCTGCAAAAGGTATCACTGTGGTTGTTGCCCTTTCCTTTTCCAGTGAAATTGATTTTTATTTGATTTTGACCTTATTGTTACTTATAATGTAAGTAACTTGAGGTACAGCTCCACAAAACTACAAAAACCTTCCTTGACACACATTTTCTGTATTTGCTTGTAGCTTTGGCTCCATATTCTAATCTTAAATTACCGTTAAGATTATAAGTCGTATTTCAGATTATAAAATGCCTGTGTATAAATCCTTGTATATGTTACTTTTATCCTAGCAAGTTGTATGGGTCTTAAACTGTGAGAGAAGTCTGTGTTGCAGAGGTATAGCAGGGTAGTTGGGATGAGGATTACAGGCTAGTTTGAGACAGAGGAGGAGTAGCAGAATGCGTAGTGAAACCAGAAAATGGTAGATAGTATTAGGAAATAAATAAATTTCTGTTTAAAATGGAAGCCATATAAATTAGATTTGACAAACTCAGTGGCTGAGTATGTACTTACACAACTGCTGTATTGCTGATCTTTCTGCCTGGCAGGACCGGTGTTCCTTGGCTTGCATCCAGAGGGAAAAAAATTAAAAATCATTTTAAACATACAAAACTTGTGAATAGCTAATAACTGACAACTCGTTCTTGTGATCGTTACACATTTTCTGTGCCCTGCAGCACCTCGCTGCATCTTCCATGGGCAAGCTCTTGCATCAGGGTTGCTTGTACCATTTATTTGGGTTGTTCCCTTTTTGGGTTAGGCCCTTTTAGCCACTATTGTGCTACAAACAGGTGGATTTTTCCTCACTGTAGGAAGAGCCTTTTTTTGGTTTTATGCACTTCTGTCCAAAGTATTCAGCGGTAATAATAACCCACAAGGTTTTTTGGCCGATTTTCCTTTCTTTCATGAATATTTGTAAGTAGTGAACTGATAGATACTTTATGCTTAACTTGGAGCTGTACTCTGCAGGGCTTCAGTCACGTGTTGGTGCAGCTGGTGCAGTTTGGGAAGCCCAATAAACTGACTCATGACAAGAGGTAACCTTGCTGTGTTCAAACAAGCAATGTTTTGACGCTGCAAAATAAAGAGAGATTCTGAATCGGAATGAGATAATTCCCTGGGGTGATTGAAGGGGACTGTGGGATAGATTGGTGACTCATGCAGTACTGATGTTACCAAAATTGTGTTCATCACATGAAATAGGTTCTCAATGCCCTTTTATAAGGGAAGCTATGAGCTGCAAAACTTGAGAACTTACTTTGTGGCCCTCATCAGTGAGTGTTGGATTTGGGAGAATGACTGCAGTAAAATTGTTACCTGATGCTGTGTAAAGATACATTGTCTAATTTGGGGCTAGAAGGACGATATGACAGTTCACTTGAAGTTAATGTTGTTGTTTTGTAATTAGTAAAGGTATCTTCAGCAAAACATGGTTCAGATTAATTTAAATAGAGATATTTCTGTAAGCACAATGCTTTTACATTGCGACTAGAGGAGGTGAGCTGCCCCACCCCATCCCCCCCACCCAAACCCCTGAAAAATCATGGTGGCATACTACCTTCAGATGATAAACCTGGTGATAGTGTAGTAACTTCTGCAGGTTTGTCAGTTTGTAGACATTTTTAATAGCAGTGAACTAATATGCATTTAGTGGAATTAAACCATTCGTGTTTCACGGTAAATGCCAGTGGGTTGCATTTTGAGACTGAGGAAAACCTAGGTTTAAAGGAAATTCAGTTGCCAGCTTTATAGGAGTTGGTGTTATGCCTTTGAGACTCATCTTCAGGGTTTTTTAGGTGTTTCAAGAAAGTTTCTGATGTCTGGGCTTTTACATGGCTCTTCTGGAGAGTCTTGAATACATGAATTCATTACCAGAGATTCTGAGCATCAGGTCCTTGACTGAGGGCTATTGAAAGTGAGGCATAAGCACAGAAATAAACATAGAATCTGTAATTTGATGGAAGAATGTTGCGTTGCTGCCTCTAACCATCTTTTGGTTTTTCAGTAGATCTTACTGGATCCTGACACCGTGTTAATAACATTGCTGATTTCCAGCTTCTGCAGGAAGGGCCTTTACTGGTGGCTTTCATAGTGAATTTTTTTTTTTGCTCACCACAGAGGAAGTAACAACAGGATCTTAAGGAAAATCGGCATGCAGAATTATTGACTTTGAAATTACTTCTTCTTTTTTCTTTCCTAACTGCAGTGACTTGTAGAATTTTTTAGGGATGTTGCATTAGGCTGACATGAGTAGAATTTCTTGAGATTTCTTGAGAATTTCTTGATTTCAGTCTTATTCTTCTGGGGGCTTTCTAGAATCTTGGGGAGAGGGAACCATAGCAACTGTAAAAGCTTTCAAATCTTGAATTTTTTAAGTATCTTTCAGAATTTGGGAACTAAAATTACTTTCTAAATGTACAAATAAATCAGTCAAGCTGTTGAAAGAGCACTTGACCATCTAGTAGAAATATATAAGTATTTGAAATTATTATCTACTTGTGTCAGGTTTAGAGTGTTTTAAACCCATGGTTAAATCATGTACACTGGAAAAGTTGACAAGATAATTAAGGAAAACTAGAATGCCTTTGTTCCTGAGAGAAGCTAAACTTCTGGGGGAGTGTCTGATTTCTGAAGCACTGGAGGATTTAGCCATGCAGCTGTAGAGAATATAGGATTACTGGAATTCAGTGGTTTTCATAAGACCAAGGCATATCCTAGGAAAACATGCAAAATCAGAAAAACTCTGCAATTTGGAGGTATTGGAAAGTTTAAAATTGCAAAATTTTGGCTGAAAAATGGAGCTGTTAATAATGGTATGACAAGACAGTTTTCTTGGGAAAGGAGTTGCATTTCCAAAAGCAAAATCTTGTTTAAATACATACAGATGTGTGTATATATATATATATATATAAATTGATGGGTTTAGAGCTCTCTTACCAGACAGCTGGAGAGTCTTAATTTTTCCAGAAATAAAAATCAAAATGCACCTGAATTAATAAAAGTCATGGTAGAGAAGTGAAATTTTTTTCCCTGGTCTTAATCAAGACTGGAGAGAGAAAGACTGGGGAACTTGAGAAGCCTAGTCTAGATGAATGGGCAGAGGAAGTGAAACAGCATTTGTACGGGTCACATCAGCAGCTTCTATGTTAGATTAACAGGATATTAGATACTAGGTACACACATACTAGATTAATAGGAATTTCATTGATTTAAAATTCACAGCTGTTTATGAAATGCAGCAATGCCATTAAAGTGTCTTCTGATCATCACTTAAAATGAAGGGACTGATTATAGCTGTTTGAAATCCTTAACTCTAGAAGTATCTGCATTTTCTGTGTTAGCAATGTAGGGAGTTCTTTATGCCAGTCTAAAGTAGTGTAGATGCCTGACCAGGAACAACTTTGTCTCAGGAATGTTTAAACCAATTATTCAAACAATTTAAACATGATTTGAGGTGTCAGTTTAAAAAATGCTGGTGTATTCCATTTATTGCAGAAATTGTCTAAGTCTTGGTAATTAAAAAAGTCACTGCCATAAAAGATGGAAAAAGCAAGCAGCCCATTAGCATAATCCTTTGAAACTCACAGGTTTGCTGAAGTGGCTCTGGCCATTTTAATGTTTAATTAATTTTTTAATAATAAATAATAAACCACTGCAGTTTAGTGTGCTGCTTTTTAACAAAACCTGTCAATCGTCTGAGACAGTGCTTCTATAGCAGCATTTTGTCCTAGAACTTGAAGTATGAAAGCACCCGTAAATCATAATCAATATGTTTGTGTCCCACAGATCTGGGATTCATCCGATACAGGCAAAATACCAGCCAACTCAGCGTTTTGTCATATAGTGTTTGAAAAGTTATTTGCTTATGGAGAAATGAAAATCTGTGTTGGGAGGTGGTTTGTATATAAGCAAGCTAGGTTCTGCATGTATCTTGAAACTATTTTAATGCAGTTTTACACAAGGTAAAAGCAGATCTTTGAAGGTACTGACTTCCATGCGAATAACAGCATCTCTTCTTCGGTTTGGGTTTTTTGGGGGGTTTTTTGGCTTGGTTTGGTTTTGAAGTTCTTGGATGGTCCTGCTTTCTGTCCTGCATCCAGTCCCAAGCATCCAACAGGTTGTTGCTGCTTCATCAGGTTTCAAAACCACCAAGAGGTACTGCTGGTGATCTTGGAGGTAATTTGAAATAAATCCACACTTGGACTAAATCTGAATTTAGGATTAGGTGACTTTCCATACTGTGACATGTCTGGCTAGGACTGTTCTGAGTATAAACAAGTACGGATTTTCTGGTTTAGGATGAAAAAGTTGAAACAGGTGGTGACTTCTCCTTCACAAGTACTGCCAATCTGTGCCTTCATCCATGACCTTCCTGTTCATGAACTCCTGCATTCTGAAGCCTTTTCTCTCTTGGCAAAAGAATCAAAAACCAAAACATACCTATTCAGTGTTCTGTTTATTGAACAATGTCTCTTCAGTGCACTGGATGAGTATCGGGTCCTATTGAAAAAATAAGTGTAGTCATGTAGATTTTCCCAGTACTTGCACGCAAGGGTCTTTGTTGGATTGAATGGATAAGCTTACACCTGATATTTTTGTGCTCCTGTATTTGTCTTTGTAAGTGTAATAGTTTGTCTAAGCTTGCATTCTGGACACTCAGAGTGGTGTGTTAGTACTGGGTAGCATTGCATTGGTGGCTTTTTTGTACTGGGCTTCACTGTTAAGGCATCAAATATGTGAACTTCCCAAAGTTCGTAGATGAATATTGTTTTAAGGGAATAGCTTGCAATCTTTTTATTTTAATGAAGAGATTCCAAGTGATTAAGTGATTAGTAATTACTTAATAGTGCTCAGTGTTAAGGAGCTATGGTGGAAAAAGCTGCTTGTAATGGAAGAGCTTGAGGAAAGGAGAACTATGTGGTGTCAAGTGGAAGAACTTTGGTGTTTTGTTGCTTCCTTGAAACTAAGTTTCATTGAAACTTTTTATTTAATTGAAGCTTTGTTGTGTTGTGGGTTTTTGAGGGGCTTGGTGCAGAATGTGTCCTCAGCAGTTGTTTTTGGGGCATCCAAAACGGAGCAGGTCCCTCTCTTCCCATTGTGATCCTGCCTCATGCATCCACACCCTTTGCCTCCCTGCCTGTGTTTCTCACAGTTCTGCTGCTGCACCCCTCCTCAGGCACCCTCATGATGGACAGAGTTTTCAGCACATTTAAGTGACCTTTCAACAGCACTGGCATCAATGACAGCACCAAAGCTGCACACCACATTTGAGGTGAGCCCTCGATGAATCTCTATGGTGTGGACATGGAGAGATCACATATGACAGAAAAGGAAAACCTCTGAAGTGAGTTGCCTGACATTCATGGTTCTAGTACAGATTTTCTGAATAATTTTTTGGTATTTTTCTGTCTCCTGTCTGTTTCCCAGACTCAAAAAAGTAAGAAATTTGCCACCAAAAAAACAGAGGCATAATTTGGCAGGAAGTAGATGAGCATATCCTAGGACAGGAGGAACTAGGTCTGTGTGACTGGGGAAGACTTGAGAATCCAGCTTTTTTGTATGGACCAAAATCTTCTGTCAATAACTCCCATGAGGGAATCCTGGAAAGAAATAGAGGTGTTGGAGTTAGTGATGTGATAGTAAGAAGCTGGAAAGATTAGAAGTCACTATGAATGAATTGAAAAGCAGTTTAATGATTCCCTTAACAAGTGAATTATAAATTATATTAATTATATAATCATAATTGTAAATTATAATACTTTGATAATAGTGGGTATTATAACACTTATTATATAATAACTATAAATTATAATTAATTACCTGGTTTAGGGGAAGGTGTGCCTGACCATAGAAGGGCATTGAACCTGGATGAGCTTTAAGGTCCCTTCTATCCAAACCATTCTCTGATTCTATAAATGTGACCACCTCCCAAATGGCAGCATTTTATTAGATTTCTCAGGTTTGGTCCAGTTAAAGGCACTTTATATTTCTCACGCAGTTAACAATCGAATACTTTTTATCTTACAGTAGGGTTAGTAAAGGTAAATAACCAGATAGCTTGGTAAGGACATTTAAAGGCAATGCCATCAAATACATGGATACGGGGTCAAAAGATGCAGGACAGAATCTGTATCCATATGCATATTTTGGGAAACAGCAATTGCAAAGATTAGGCAGAAGTGGTAAGGAAGAATAAGTGAATTAAGGTACTGCCAGCCTGTCTCTTCCAGATCATCATTAATGTGGGTAACTGAGGATATTTTACTGCAAAAGAGTATTTTTCAGGCCTTTGATTATGGGTATCACTGCCTGGGACATTCTGGAAAAATCTTTGGTTTGTACTGCAGTTCATTCACCTTTTCTCCCTAACATGCTTTGCTCTTAAGCAGCCAATTTATAAATTATTCTTGTGTTCAGTACTTTGTAGTGATAAAGATGCATTTCACAAATTTTAACAAACCTTACTTCATGGAAAACACTGCTGGTGAGCCTCTGCCTTGGCAGCAGCCTGGGACCAGCATGTTGCATTCAACCTCAAACAGGTGCTGGCTGGCGGCTTGAGCATCTGAGACTGCAGACACCAAACCTGGCTTTCCTTTGGTTTTTTTTTTTAACCAGATAAATGAGGAAAAAGGTGCAGTTGGCAGAAACCACAGAATCACAGAGTGGCCCAGGTTGGAAGGGACCACAGTGAGTCATCTGGTCCAACCTCCCTGCTCAACATTTTGTTGCCAATGTTTTGTTCTTGCTGTTCAGGGAGAGCTCCAGTTCATCAGAAAATACACTTAATAAGTAGTGTCGCAACTGGAAATAAATTGTAAATAAGTTTAGCCACCACAGGGACCCATGCTGGGGCTTCCCAAGTGTGCAAGCACTGAACTGTTCTGGTCCTAATAGGGATTGATGGTTTTTTTCTCCTGCCATGAGAGGATGTTTGTCTGCACCAGCTGGCTTGCTTTGCTGCCTCCTTCTGTGAATAATTCAGCTGGTTTTTTTTTTTTTCCAGTTTATCATTCTGTAGGTCAGCCAGGATCTCTGAATCATTCATCTGATTCTTTGTGATCGTGTCAGATGACTTATATGTATCCAATATATTAGTGAGGTCTGATTTCTTAGTAAAATTATATTTTGTTATTTATGTAGCTTAAACATGAATACTGATGAAGTTGGGGTTTTTTTTAGATATGCCAACGTTTTATTTTAAGAAGTCAAAGTGTCTGCATTCACCATAAAATTTTGCCTAGTAGCCACCCCCCCTCACCCCTTCAGTTATTTCAAGATAAACTGAAAATCTTTTCTCTAAAAGCATGGTTTTACAGTGCATGTGAGAGCGTGGTAACGACGTGTCAGGAAACTAATCAAACCTGAAATCGAGACCTAGAAATCCACTGAAAAAGTTTCATAGTTTACAAATTGAAATAACTTGTATGGAGTAGACACTGCAGGTTACAGACCTTCTCTTTGTGTATTTTTAACATACTTGATGAATTTTGAGTGTTGTGCTGTTGTTTGAGTGTTTTGGGGTTTGCTGGTGGGTTTTTCAATGATTTTCATGGTCTCATAAATGAGTTGGATATTTCCATGGTCATGGATTTTTGAATCAGGCTGCTTCAGTCTTTACCATGATGTATCAGGCCTAAATGGCACCTTTGCTGTGATCTTTGTGGTTGCTACCAGTTTGAGTATGAGCTTTTTGCAAGTAGTAAATATGAAATGCTGTTGCCTGTGAAGTATCTGTGGCTGATGGGGTAAAACTTCTTGCATATTAGTGGAGGGAGGGGAAAAAATACCAATGTTGCTGACATCCAGAAACACACCATAAAAATAAAGTTTCATACCAGTTTAATAGTCTGACGTATCTTCATTGTGTTAATTAATCACTATGCCATATATAATGAGTCTCTGAAGGGTGTGAAAGAAAAAGAAACTGTGCTTTAGAAAGGCTTTTCTTTATGACTTCCCCATACCTGTTTGTTTCTAGATTTGCACTTTGGGGGCAGTTTTCATGGAATTTTTGGGGGATACCATTGATTGACTTGTTTCAGGCAATTTTTTCTGGCCTCATTCATTATAGTGGTTGGTTACTACATGTCAGACAGTTATTCTGCTTCGGTATTTTATCCTTGATGAACCTAGGAAGTGACAAACAGAAACTCTGAGTGTTTTCATTTCTATAGTACACTGAGATTTTGGTTGTTTTGAAATAGCGTTTTTGTGATGAGGAACACATTGCAATTTTACAGCATCCTTTCTAAGGCTTTTCACTTTGGAATCTTACCAAAATAATTATGTCAGAGAATAATTTTTGGCTTGAAATTTAAAAGATCCTGTCCATTGATCTGCCTCACCAATCCTAGTCTGTTTTTTTCCAACTTCTTTTGTTGACTTTTGTGGAAGCAGACAGTACATTCCCTATAGGCCAGGGGATTCCCATTCCTTCCTCCCCATGCGTGTAGCTTTCCTCAGCTTTTCAAAGAGGATGGCAACGTTACTGATGTCCATCATAATGAGAACTGGGAGTGGTACCTGGTGTGATACATGTTGTTCACCAACAGGTGTACATACAGCTGGCATCTGTCAGTCTGTGTCTGTGTTCTGCAGGGAGTTCCAACAGCACAGAAGGGAAATGGTAGAGTTGGAGCTTTTCCTATCTCCCTGTGGACCGAGCTTAAGGATTTACTGCAGCAGTGGAAGAACAATTCATTAATTCGGCTTAACTGAGAAACTGCTGCTAAGGCTGCTTTTGTGATCCAGTTATTTAACCTTCTTTTGTGCTGTCAAATGCTGACTCCTGGCAGATGAAACAAGTAAGTGTTTAAACCAGGCAGTTCCAGAGTTTAAAAGGAGCAGCTTTTGCTTCTCCCTACATACACAGTTCACAAGTGTGGGTTGTACAGAACAGAGTAACCTGGAATGCACTGACTGCACATCCTCTCTGAACATCAGGATTCACCCACCTTGGCTTTTTAAAGTTGTAAGATTTAAGTGGTGCCTTTGTCCTGCAACTGCTTTGAAACTTCAAGGTGAAAAGATGATATGTAAATGTGTCAGCATTTTCTTATTCTAATTTCATATTTTCTAATTCCAAATGTTACTTTGCATTGCTTTGCCAATTGCAGAATTTCTAATGGCTTGATCAAACTAAATTTATTAGTTTTGATAATTACTTCTATAATTTATTAGGCAATTAATGGTATTGTAAAATATAGTCCTACTGTGTAACTGTGAACAAAGTGGAAGACCAAATCTTTTGCTATTAACATATTGGTCAAATTCCTTCCCTTTCTATCATTAAGATACATATAATTAGCTGGTCAGTATTTGCTTAGTGTCTAGAACTTGATGTTTCAGTGATTCTTTTGTATGTGCAAAGGTTTAATGAAATTCTGCATTTATATAGTTGTAGATCTCCACACGGACACTTTTACATCAGACAAGTTTTGTACTTGGATAACTTAAATTTCCTCAAAGGGATGCAAGTCCTGCTACAAATTAAGAATTACTGGTAACATACATTTTCACTGAAGTCACGCTAAACTTCTAATACTGTTTCAAAGGCATCATGATGCTCTCAGGATGTTTCAAATAGGATTGTTGAAACAGAATCTCTAATGGCTCAGTCAAATGCATCACCATATGAAATGATCAGATGTCATTTCCATCTTAAAGAGATTCCTGTAATATGAAAGATTCCAATCAAGATGTTTTCACACTTCACTTAGCTCATCATATGCAAACTAAATTAAGGTATCAGTCAGCCTACTAAATGTGGTAGGCACAGACCTACCAGAGCCCGTATCTCAGGGATGGCAGCAAGTGTTGGCTGCTGTATAGTTTGGATATCCAAAACTTTCTTTGATTTCAAGTAATGATTTTCATCTTTCAGTTCGTTTATTGCCTGTTGATCAGTTTGGCTTTTGCCTGATTTACACCAGTGTAGTGTCTGGGAGAACATGTAACAAGTAACCACAGCTTGGAAAGGGTACTAGTAGTAGGTTTGGAGGAGCTGGTCTGGTTCCTAGATTCAGGTGGTGGTTAAAGCTTGTAGGTTAAGTAAAAATGATTGTGAACTGTCACGGGCAGAATCTTTTGGTGGCGTTCCAAAATGTGTGTGTCCCAGCTTGAAGCTCACAGGTGTGCAATGGACAAAATATGTCTCAAACCACTTCCAGTTTTCTTTAGACTGTTTAATTTCTGCCATTTTTTCATAACTTTCTCCCATCTTTTCCAATGTTTTTATAGTTTATCTTAAAGGATTTGTATTTTGATCTTTGGTTCATCTTCAGGGACTTTTTTAACAAGGTTGTTTAAGATGTAGAATTAGCAATGATGTCTGCTGAATTGATTCTTCCACCTCCACCAGCCTTTCACATACAGTGACAGCCTATCTCAGAAACATGGGGGGTATGCTTTAAATACTTCCACTGATGACACATAAATTATGTTTTAGACTGGCAACTTGCCTGCCTTTCCAAACCACCCAGGAGCCACCTCTGCAGGCAGAAGCCAATGTTCATGCCCTTGACTTTATCCTGGAGGAACTTGGTTTCTGCAGTGATTTGTCAAGGTAACGGACCTGCCGTTGTGACTGTGCTCACCAGGGGCCAAACAGTGCTGTTTCTTAAAAGTTTCATCTTGCAGAGCTGATCCAGCAATTAGGTTCATCCACATTTAATGCACAGCTCATTTAGAAATGTGTCTGCTCTTGACCTCTGCAAATTGAGGACCAGGAGCTATTTCCCTATCTTTAGCAAGTGTCAGGCTCTCACAGATCCATTCTCAGCTCTATTTAGTGAATTTGGCATTAAGATTCTGTTAAGTCTAGTGCTAACATGGTGGGATAGAACTATGCCTGGGCAGAATCAGGGTAACTATCTGACAGATTCTTGTGTGCACTAATGACAAATATATTTTTATGGATCATTTTAAGAAATACTAGCACTTTCATCTCTGTCTAGATTAATTTCCTTGGCACCTCTGACATATTTTACAATATGTATCTTACAATACTTCAGATATTTCAAGTAAATATCTTTGCCAAACAGAGCTCTAACAGCTCAGCCTACTGTCTGGCTTTAGGCAGGCTTCCCAGCTGCTTTGCTGAGGCCGAGGAAGCTCAGATTGCTTTTGCATAATCCAGTAGCTCAGGAGAAAGTGAGGCTAAATGGCAGCAGCTGTGGCCCTGGTGTACCAGATGTGGCAAAGCGGCCCTTTTTGGAAGAAATGAGGGATCACAAAAAACCCATATGATGGGTTAATCCCCCTGAGGCTCTGGGGGCAAAGGGGGAACAGTTGTCAGGAAGAGCCCACCCCCAGGCTTTGGAGAAAGGAACAAAGCCCAGCTTGGCTGGGCAGCACAGCCTAACCTGCCATGGTGCTGCAGAAGGCAACAGAGATGCTTTTGACTTTGTCCTTTGCTTAACCTCATTCAAGGAAAATCAATTCAGCATTCCAGCAAAATCAAAGAACTTCCAAGTGCAGCAAGATGCCAGCGTGTGAAGTATTCTGGTTTAAATGGGACTCTCTGTTCAACCTTGCCTTTTGATCAGTGCTTCCATGGCTTACCTATGCAGTTGGGTGGTACCTGGCAGAGGCTGAGCTGTGCACAGGGTTGGGATAAGGATTATGTGGAGCATTTATGAAGCTGTGAAAATTGATGTCTTCACTGAGCTTACGGTACAGCACATTTATGTAAGGTACAGTTCTGATCCTTAAAGAATTTGCTGAGCTTTAGTCTTGCAAATTACTTTTGGTTTAAGAAAACCTGTTCTTGTTACTGGTGCTTCTTGTCTGCTGGATTTTGTTTTGTCCTCCATAACTGAAAATGATGCATCTCTTTTGATACCCTTTTCCTTTTTTCATAAAAAGCGTAGGTTGTCATTTTGACCATCTATTCCCAGGCAGACAAATCTGCTTGGGCATTTGTGGTGCTTTGTGTTGGTTTGATCTCATCCTCATTTTGATATAATAATTTTATATATATATATAAAAAAATATATTTCCATGTATTTCTTCTGCTAAATTTTTTTACACTCAAGAAAAATGGTAATTTCTGTCTTGTGTCCAAATTTTATATATAATATTTACATGGGTTTATGAAGAAAAGCTGGCGGATTGTAGTTTGAAATACCTGCAATGATTGAAGCACTCCAGGATGTGCATTTTTTAACAATGTCTTTGAACTCCCATTGCTTGTTTTGGCAGAGTGTCGGTGGCTTTAAATGATGCATATTCACTTGGATGGAGGTTGGGGATGATAGAATGAAGTGACTTTGTGTATGTTAGTGTTCTCAGATATAGGGGCAAGGTGGACATTTGAGGAAATGGAGACTATTAAGCAAAAAATTAAACGCACCCCTTATGGGTTAAGGAAAGTACTTGAGAATCATTTTAAAATACAGAGTAAGAACTTTTCTGTGTAAAATATGACTGCATAAAAGGGGTTCTACATGGCCAGAGGTAGGCTGAATCCACACATATACATATGTAATTAATACCTTTTTTAGGTTGTTTTTTTCCCTGCATAGTTTGCTTTCTTAAACTCTTTCACCAATATATTGCTGACAGAATGTGCTTGATGCAAAGATTTAAATGTAGAATTTCCAAACAACATGTATTTATTTCTTCTTTTCTTTAGGAGACATCACTCAGAAAGGATATGAAAAGAAGAGGGCAAAGCTGTTAGCACGGTACATACCACTAATTCAAGGTGAGAAACTGCATGGAAGTTACACCTTTTTGCCAAATCTGTGAAAATATAAAATGGAAAAGTTCACTAAATAGACTGGATGAATTATTATAGTGTTTGATATAGCATCTAACCAGCAGTGGGAAATGGCTGTCACAGAGAAGTGCAGAGCAAGGAAAAAGCCTGAAATATATATTTTTTTATAGTTTTATATTAAATGTTAAATGGTAACATTTTTGTCAGCAAACTTCAGTTTGACAACTGTGTTTGAGACTTTAAGATTACTTTAGAAATGAGTAAAGTTATTGCTAAAAGCAAATTGGCTGCNAAAAAACCCATATGATGGGTTAATCCCCCTGAGGCTCTGGGGGCAAAGGGGGAACAGTTGTCAGGAAGAGCCCACCCCCAGGCTTTGGAGAAAGGAACAAAGCCCAGCTTGGCTGGGCAGCACAGCCTAACCTGCCATGGTGCTGCAGAAGGCAACAGAGATGCTTTTGACTTTGTCCTTTGCTTAACCTCATTCAAGGAAAATCAATTCAGCATTCCAGCAAAATCAAAGAACTTCCAAGTGCAGCAAGATGCCAGCGTGTGAAGTATTCTGGTTTAAATGGGACTCTCTGTTCAACCTTGCCTTTTGATCAGTGCTTCCATGGCTTACCTATGCAGTTGGGTGGTACCTGGCAGAGGCTGAGCTGTGCACAGGGTTGGGATAAGGATTATGTGGAGCATTTATGAAGCTGTGAAAATTGATGTCTTCACTGAGCTTACGGTACAGCACATTTATGTAAGGTACAGTTCTGATCCTTAAAGAATTTGCTGAGCTTTAGTCTTGCAAATTACTTTTGGTTTAAGAAAACCTGTTCTTGTTACTGGTGCTTCTTGTCTGCTGGATTTTGTTTTGTCCTCCATAACTGAAAATGATGCATCTCTTTTGATACCCTTTTCCTTTTTTCATAAAAAGCGTAGGTTGTCATTTTGACCATCTATTCCCAGGCAGACAAATCTGCTTGGGCATTTGTGGTGCTTTGTGTTGGTTTGATCTCATCCTCATTTTGATATAATAATTTTATATATATATATAAAAAAATATATTTCCATGTATTTCTTCTGCTAAATTTTTTTACACTCAAGAAAAATGGTAATTTCTGTCTTGTGTCCAAATTTTATATATAATATTTACATGGGTTTATGAAGAAAAGCTGGCGGATTGTAGTTTGAAATACCTGCAATGATTGAAGCACTCCAGGATGTGCATTTTTTAACAATGTCTTTGAACTCCCATTGCTTGTTTTGGCAGAGTGTCGGTGGCTTTAAATGATGCATATTCACTTGGATGGAGGTTGGGGATGATAGAATGAAGTGACTTTGTGTATGTTAGTGTTCTCAGATATAGGGGCAAGGTGGACATTTGAGGAAATGGAGACTATTAAGCAAAAAATTAAACGCACCCCTTATGGGTTAAGGAAAGTACTTGAGAATCATTTTAAAATACAGAGTAAGAACTTTTCTGTGTAAAATATGACTGCATAAAAGGGGTTCTACATGGCCAGAGGTAGGCTGAATCCACACATATACATATGTAATTAATACCTTTTTTAGGTTGTTTTTTTCCCTGCATAGTTTGCTTTCTTAAACTCTTTCACCAATATATTGCTGACAGAATGTGCTTGATGCAAAGATTTAAATGTAGAATTTCCAAACAACATGTATTTATTTCTTCTTTTCTTTAGGAGACATCACTCAGAAAGGATATGAAAAGAAGAGGGCAAAGCTGTTAGCACGGTACATACCACTAATTCAAGGTGAGAAACTGCATGGAAGTTACACCTTTTTGCCAAATCTGTGAAAATATAAAATGGAAAAGTTCACTAAATAGACTGGATGAATTATTATAGTGTTTGATATAGCATCTAACCAGCAGTGGGAAATGGCTGTCACAGAGAAGTGCAGAGCAAGGAAAAAGCCTGAAATATATATTTTTTTATAGTTTTATATTAAATGTTAAATGGTAACATTTTTGTCAGCAAACTTCAGTTTGACAACTGTGTTTGAGACTTTAAGATTACTTTAGAAATGAGTAAAGTTATTGCTAAAAGCAAATTGGCTGCTTTCATTAGATGAAAATGCTCAGTAGTCATCACTCTCATCCTTTAATGTGCTGGTTTTTTGCATTCGCCCTGTGCCTCACCCCATTTCCACACACCTCTTCACCCCTTCTGTTTCTTCAAAGTATTGACTTTTTTATTATAAACTATTTATTTCTGAAGGTGTTATTATCAGACTTCATCGTCCACAGACAAAACCTAAGTGCCCAATTTTTAAAAAATTTCTTTTTTTACTAGGACACTGAAATCACTCGGGGTTGGGGCTGTTATGCTGCCACTGAGCTTTGGTGTTCTATAATCCCCCAATTTTCCATAGCTTGACAGATTTTAAGATAAGGAAAAATGAGAAGAAAACTGAGGTGAGTGGAAGCAATCATGAGACACTGTAAACTGAGACAGTGTTGAACAGTCAGAATGTAATCTGGTGTTTCATCATCGGAGTTCTTAGCAAAGGTTACTTTTTTGTGGTTTTGGGTTTGGGGTTTTTTTTAAGAAAAGATATAGGTTTTCCCTTAGCAAATTTATAATCTCTATAGGCCAAGCATAACCAAACTCATCTTTTTAAAATGACTCATTCCTTGCAAAGAAGCAGTTTGGATTTTTAGGATGACTTTGACAGTCAGCAGCAAGCTCTAGCCTCACCTGCCACAGCTTCTTCTCCTCCACCTCTCCTCCATCATTTTTCTGGAAAGAACTGTCTCAGTCTTCTCTTCAGAATACCCTGTCCTCTAACTCAGCTTAGTTAAAGATTCTGAGACCAGGCAAGGTATGGATTTTGACCAGGATTTACAATTATTAGAAATAATATGTCAATGCTCTTTGTCTTTGATTAGAAAATCATGTCTTTGGATTTCTGTCTCTTGTTTAATCTGTCATCACCTTTGATTTACTCTGCCTTCAGTCCTTTCTATTGACAGTGGGGGTTTTACTTTCTATTTTTTCCTTCTCAGCTCTCAAAGGCTGTTTGCACAAATATTCAAGTACTGAGCTCTCAAACATAGCTTGCACAGCTCCAGCACTTTGTCTGCCATACTTGTTGAAGTAAGTTTAGATTTTCAGCTGCTTAAAGATTTTTCTCCTTGTTCAGCCATATTTTCCCTAATCGCCTTAAGCAGCAGTTGAATGAGTCAGCGAATCCTACGGTTTGTCCTACTTGCTTGATACCACATTTTCTAAGCAATACCAGATTACCTGATTTTTTTTTTTTTTTTACCGCTTCTGCCTAGCTTAGCATTGAGCTGACAGGAATCTAGCTTTAATATGCTAAAAAAAGTGAATAGGCTGTCTGCCTCTGAGCACAAAGAATGATGGTCTGGCAAAAAGATAAAATTTGCTTAAAACATGAAGCTAACTGCCTGTTTCAGTTTCCTGACATATGTTCCATTAACCCACTTCTAACTTGGAATTTGCTTAATTGACACAGCTTTAGCATGGCTCAGAATAGTGAGTGGGACTCCCAAAGGCTTTGAGCCTGCAGAAATTTTTTATCATTAACAATTTAATTGCAACATTCCTGATAGGATTCATAAGGTTCATTATCCATCAAGTTTTTTCAGATTGATGAATGTCAGCATTTTATATTTGTTGAGTTCTTACTCTATGATTTGACCATTCCCCAGGACCACTAAATCCTGTCTTTCTAGAGCTTTATGTCCTACAAGTGTACTTGCATGCTCATAGGTTTGAGTTCTGCAAGTTTAACTTTCCATGTTACATCTCATCAACTGCCACCTACAAACTAATCATATGTAAACTCCTGCTCTTTCAGTACCATGTAAAATGGGTTGGGCTATGTTCTGCTGCACTGTGTAGCTGAATCTGTGGGGAGCCAAATCGTTACCCAGACAGTGTTAAACAACCCCACAGAGGGCTCGGTAAACAGAGAAAGACAGAAGTGGCTACAAAGCGTATTTTCAATTAACAGGACAATTAAGCAGAATACCTTGTGATTCAAGAGTCTCATTCCTGTAGATTGTTTTGTATTCTAAAATTCTAAATCTGCAGTGATGAAGAACTAGTGAAAATGTAAAGATTTTGCTTAGGACCATAAAACTGTGTGGTTATATGGAAATACTAACTAGAATTATTTATTTTTCACTGATCCAACCAAATGCACTCTGCAAAATCAAAAACAAGTGTTGAGTAATAGCAAGCATTAAACAGTAATTAATTATTTTAATGAAGTAAAATTTAACAGTCGGGCTGTAATTGGCTTCCTCAGTCAAGCTCTGCATGCAAATTACAGATAAAACTCTGAGGAAATAATTAATTATATCTGTTGGCAACCTGGCATGCTGCATGGTGAAGCTTCTGAGTGATGGATAACATCAGATACATGGCAGAGGGTGATTTTGAATGTGGGTAGAGCTGGGGTATAAAAACATTCAGAAATAACACGATAAAATAAGCAGCATTTACAGTGAGTATCCTGTCCTGATGGGCAGGTGATGGTCTTAAGCTTCCTTTCTAACACCTCAAGTAGAACTCTTGCCTTGTGATGGTTGTTTCCTGATTATCCTGATTTCTTACTGATCTTTTTACAGTATAACTGGTTATTTTCAAGTTGCCTCTTCTGCTGTGTAGATGAGGTTGCAACTGCAGTTAGTCTCCTGGTGCTGCTTTACAGAGCAGTCCCTGGAAATTATTTCACTAGATTTAGTTAGTGCTAGATAAACATGGTGAGTTGTTGTGGTTTGTAGTTTCTGCCGGTGGAATGGCAGCCGCAGACCTTCCCGGAGAGCGCAGCAGGGCTGCCTGCCCCGCACAGTGCTCCAGCTAGCTGTCAGCTCCACAGCACAGCGGCAGTAAAGGAGGCGAGAAGGCTCCCTGCGTGGGGATCTCAGAGGATCTTTATTCACATGGTCCCAGAGGCAAAGGGTGCCACATGGGCTGATTCCCCAAGGCAGAGACCAGCACATGGTATGGGGCTGGATTTTATATGGGGAGAGAGCACATGGACTAATGGTCCCAGGCTACAGGGCGGTACATGGGCGGGATTAGGGTACAGAACAAATGGGGAGAACCCGAGGGAGTGGCTAGGAATAGGGGCAGGGGAGGGAGGACGAAGTGGGGAGGGCAGGCAATTTAGCAAGTAAAGGGAGTGGCACCACAGTGAGAGACTTCATTTCTCCTCTGATGTCAGAGTGATTCCGCTCTAATTAAAATTATTTTCTTTTATTATTTTCTTCTCTTTTCCTCAGCGCTTCTGCTCCAGAAAAATTGAAATGTTACCATTTTCAAATTTTCATTAAAAAAAAATTATAATGAAACCTCCTCTAGTTTTGGTTGAGGCTGGCATGTCCCATATTTCTATTTTTCTTACATTTTCATAGTTTTATATCTCTGAAAAATGTTTCTGCTGCTGCCAGGAATACAAATGCTTTCTATTCCTGGCTGGACCAGGTAGTCTTCAAGGTCCCTTCAACCTGGGTTGCTCTGTGATTCTGTATCACTGTGATTTTTGTTTTTACTTCTTTGTCTGTACTTCACCCTCTCATTCAATTAGAGTGGGATGAGTTTTACATGCCCTGTAGCACTTTGTACCTATAGTTCCATTTTAAGGAATGTTCAACTTACTCTGATGTCTTGGAGTATACAAATGCTTTATAATTTCTTATAATTTATAGGAAAAACATTTAAGTACCTTTCTTGATGCTATGGAGTTAAAACTCCTACTTTATATTATGGGTATAAGAGCTATGATCGAAGTATGTCCAAATTTTAATTGGCTAATTTGGTTGCAGCTTGGTGTAATTGGGTTAAAGAGGTATGTGAAAATGTAATGTGTTCGCATGGGCTAGTTGAAGAAGCAGTTTATAGCTTCATTGCTCACAGTTTCTCAAAATATCAAAGAGATTGCTATTCCTGTACCTTTTCATGAAATTCAGTGCACATCCTTCTACATTAGGAGTGCTGGGCTGCTTGTGAAGCACCTCCTGAACTACTGCTTAAAATGGACTGTTATTTTGGGAAATTAAAGTTCTAGCTAATGCCATGTAGGTGTTCTGATACCAGTCTCTCATAGTGTCTAAATAAGTGTGTCTCTTGCTTGTGGGTATTTTCATTGAGATGGTTTAGTCAGTGTTTGGATTCTCTGAATTGGATCCAAATCCTGGCTTGTATTTGGTTTCATTGAACTTATAACAAGTGTCTTCTATGCTTTTGTATTCTTTGCTGCTGTTTTATGCTTCCTTGAGTGGAAAGTATTAATGCCCTTAAAATGGTTTCATAGGCTTCATGTGGAAGCTTATGAGCTGTAATTTACTTGCTTGAGTAGAGGAAAATGTTACAGAATCATGGAAGATTGTCAAGCAATGCATGTGTATGATGGCTTTTGTTATCATTATTATTTTTAATCTCTTGAATTTCTAATAACCTTATTCTGGGTAATAAATTACATTGGGTAGACCCTTATTCATTCCCTCTGGTCTGGAAGGTGTGAATACTTAGTTTTGGATCTTGAAGACAAAAGTGTCTACAGCAGGTAATATGTTCTGGGATGGGATATGACAGTAAAGAATGATAACATTGAACTGTGACCATGAGTGAGGACTAGATACTCAGTAACTGACTCACAGCCAGACCTCCGCTTTTTGGGTTTTCTGCCTTGTCGTACCCCTTTTGCTTTCTTTTAGTGCTTTGAACCTGCCTGCTGTCATTTGTTCCTTTCTTATTTCCAGACCCAGTTCAATAGCTGCAGAAAGATTTGATAATGTACAATGAGTCTGGAGTTTCCTCTTCGGCTTCCCTCTTCCCCTCCCCTCTCTACAGAGCTCTTTAATACATTATGTTTTGAAAATTTGATCTCTACCTACCTGATGTCTTTAGCTGCGCATCTTCCCCAGTGATGCCAGCAGAGAATCTTCCTTGTCCTGACAGCTCTTCACTGCTTTTAGAGTAAAATCATTTTTGCTTTCATTTTGTAAAAATGAAAATTGCAAAAAATGCCAGCATTAGTCTTGATTCTCCAGTGCTTGTGGATGGACAAATACAGCAATAATTCAAATATGAACTTTAATTTCATCCTGTAGAAGCAAATTGTTCAGTTAGTTGGAACAAGCAGCCTCTTTAAGATGACTTCATTCTTGCTAGCTTTGGGTAAGTTAAAAATGGACACGATGCAGTGATAGTGGATCAAGTGCCTTTAGTACATGTCTTTTCAAATGTTATTTTGTAAGGTCTTTGGTGTGAGTGGGGAGACTTACCCTAATTACCCATGTGCTTTTGCTGAAGGCTAAGGTAGTGATTTACCTACCAGGAGAATAAATGAACTAGCTCACGAAGCTTGTGGAACAGGATTTTACTGGCACATAGTTGTGTAGCCTAAGAGTCAGATGCACTATCTTAGTATTTTTACCAAAAAGTGACATTTTTCAGATTCATTGTTGGTATTTTTGTACTAGGATATGAAGCTTTCTTTGAGAAAGCAATAAGGAAGACTTAATCTGAAGAAACTGAGTTGTGGTTTCTAACAGTGCCAAGGATATCTTGCCTCATCCTAATTTAAAGGGAACTTCTGAGATTCATTGATACATACTTCATCACAGTAACTCTAATTAACAAAAATCTGATCTTAGTCTTGGGAGGGGGAGAGTGTTCTGGTTTTGGAGTTGATTATGCACTCCTACTGTTATGTGTGGTCACTTCTTCCCTGCTCCTCCTGCCCCCAGTACTGGTGTGGCCAAACAGCAGTTCTCGGATTGCACTTGACTCAGGACATCCCACATGCATGTTGTCATCTGCTGATGGATTATACCAGTTAGCTCATTTTCCAGATTATCTTCCTCCCACAGGGGATCACAAAGAGGAAAAGAGGCTCTTACAATCCTGATCTCAAGGCTCTGTAGTTACTACAAGACTGTAAATTGGAAGAGTAAGGAATTGGGAAGAACATGAATCTGTTTTTCTGCTTACAACTAACAACCCTCCTGGAGGAAAAGAAATGCCACACAAAAAAACCCTTCTGGTTTTCTTTTGTTATCTTTTTCACCCAAGGTCTCTTTTGACAAGATCACACAAAAATTATGTAGATATGCTGTTTTCTGAAAATTTCATAAGCAGTCGTAGTTGAGGGAGACTCCCAGCCCAGCTGCCTGTTCTCTTTTGTACCATCGTAGTTATCCTGTTATCCTTTTGCCTTGGCTATTTGCTTGGCTCAGGCTTAAGGAGATGACTTGCCTCGATCTTTTTAACAAAATCTAAAGTTGTTTATTGTTTCCAGATCAACAAATCCCCCATGACTGTTGACCTGTGGTTATGGAAAATTTGTGTTCAAACAAAATGTGGAATAGAATTCTGCAGTGTTTTTACCACTCTGACTATCAGATCTGTTGAATCAATTCAGTTGGTAGGCGACATTTGTTTTTCTCTTACAAACAGAATTCTCTTAAGTGTGTCAAGGAATGTTAGGTCTGTATATTGGTAAGCATGTGTTCTGTTCTGCTCCATTGAGGACACTTTGGTTTCTTTGCTGGGCTGTCTCCATTTATCCCATTGGGAAATGCAGTTGATGTTAGATATTCTGTCATCTGCTTTAAAGGCTTTACTTTTGGAAAATAGGAAAAATTAGGTGGGAATGTGTTTGTTCTTTATCACAGATTGTAAAAGAGAGGAGCATATATCTGAAGTCGGACTAATTTCTAAAAACTTAGATCTGTGTGATTTATTAAGTGTTCCTTTGTTTTTCTATTATTTAGGCTCATTTTTCCCACAGACACCCCCATCTCCCCCCAAAAACCTTGTCTAGCTCAAGGTTGTCTTTTCAACATCCAGAGGTGTTCACTGTTAGCTTCAAAGGGGATGGAAAGGGGATGGAAAAAGATGGAGTGCATTTATCTATAAGTCTTAACACATACCCAAGAAAGCTGGTATATAGTAATTTATCTTGTCCTGAAGATGATAGAACACTTTCCCTGAGGATATTGTATTTAAATAGAGTATTTGAAAGTTCTTTTTCATCAGTTGAGGTAGAACTGGGAAACTTAATCCAATTACACTCCTAATGTAAAGACTATATCTTATTGAAAGGTCTTCGTTAAAATGTCTTATAATTGCTAGATTTGTTAGTAATTGCCAATTTCTTTCCTAGTACTCACTAGTACTCAACAAAGGAGAGGGAACAGAAACCCTGTGAGAGAGAAAGGAACCTTTTCTTACTTGTTCAAGTAAGACCTTTCCTTGCAAAGGAACTGGCCCAGATTCCTCTGGAATGATGTCTTCAGTGGGAGCTGCTTTCAGTAAATATTTGCATTTTGAAAATGTGGTTTTCAAAATACTTTGTTTCCAAAAAGTGTTGTTTTCAAAAGACTTGGGGGCAGGTAGGAAAGTAGAAGCTCTTCAAGGGAAGGAAGGAGTGAAGTGAAAGATATAATCAGCCCTGTGTGGTACAAGGGCTGAGTAAATACAGTGAACTTGATGCAGCAGGTATTACATGGCTGAGGAAAGTTAATTGTAAAACACAGCACTAAGCTAAATTTATATTAGGATTGTGCAAAAACTCTTCCAAGTGCATTAGAATTTTTACATTACATTTATAAGTGTGAATGTATAATAAAATTGCAAATGGAAGTTCCTAGTCCAAATTTATATAGTCCTTGATGGATCAAGAGCCAGCAGGGAGTCTCCTTGTTTCAGGGGTCAGAAAGTGATAGTGGATATTTAATGGCTACTGTCCACCCCTTTGATTTTTTATTCCTGTTGTGCTACAATGTAAAATTGAGATTCATCTTCCTGAACATTAGCCAGCCTAAATGTAAGCAGCTGCTCTGGGTTATCTAAAGCCCTGTTCTAATCCAATGCAGAGCAAACAACTAGAGAATGATTCGGTTCCTCTTATTTTTGTTACCCTGTATGGGGCTGGGAAGGTCTGTCATCATTTCAGGAGTACATGAAGCACACAGCTAGTCTAGACTACAGCAGGAGCTTTTAGACAGCTGAAGCTGACAGTAATTCTGCCTTAATATCCGCAAAGATTTTATTAGAGAATTGCAGCATTTTTGTAAAATGTGAATCTTCTGAGTATTGCTCTGTTAAATGGGTATAGATTAAATTGGATTAAAATGCAGGTAGAAGATGAGCCCTTTTTAAAGGTACTATCTTGCACCAGTTGAACTTGTGAGTAAGTGTTGAGGGTGGTGAAACAATGTAGACATGGGGAGCAGATGTTATATTTGCAAAGCTGAGTTTGTACTAAAATAAAACTGTGTTTCAGGTGTGGATCCATCCCTGCAAGCAGAGAACAGAGTCCCAGGCTCTTCCCAAGCCACTCCTGCGGTATCGAAACAGCAGAAATCCCGATCCACTAACTCGAGGGACGAGCGCTTCCGATCCGGTAAGGGACAGAAGTGTAGCTGAGACATCACGTGTCCTGAAAGGAAGAGTATACCTGTAAAATGGTACCTGCACCTACACAGAAAGCTGGAAGTGCTTTGGAAGAAGGGAACAGATAAGGAATGTCTTTCAAGTATCTTTTTGTTTTGATACATGAGTGGTTTTGTTTGAATCCAGCCTGGAGGAAATGCTAGAAGGGGACTGTAGGCCTGCCTTCTGATGTGTTTCTTGTTGTGGATTTTACCATGCTCAACAGTTTTGTCATATTTGCTGAGAAAACAAAATTGGGTTCCCAGTCTGTAGGAGAGTTACTTAAATTTTTGAAGACTATAGTGTGTGAATTTGGGGGATTTTTTTGGTTGCTTGTTTCGGTTATTTTGTTAAAGGAGGGTTATATATTTATTGTAGCTTTCTTTCAAATATTTCCTGGTTTAAAGCAAGCGCACAAAAAAGGGAAATGTCACAATGGATATTCTACTTCATTTTAAATGGACACCACAGTGACAAACCTGTTTTGGAAAACTGTGTGAAAATACAGATATCCTCATTGCATCCTGTTCCCATTGTTACTTCTCAGGTGGTTGAAGTGCACCATTTCCCTGTGAAATTCCTTGTCACAATAGTGAGGAAAAACAGGTGTTTGGAAGCTTTTCTCTCCTAAATACCCCTGGACTTGTAGCTGGATATTTTTCTGTTTGTTGTCCAGGGTAGTTCCATGACTTGGGTTTGGGGATGAGAAGTGGAAGCGGTGGCATGTACTGCACATCCTTAACAGAAGGCTGGTCTTGGGTCACCTTGTCTTGCCGCTGCTTGGGCAGAGTGGTTATCGCGTCCTATTTGCCCTGCTGATATTAAAACCTTGCTCCAGAGGTGGAGCCTGATGTGCCTTACACATTCCTTAGGGCTAATTGAATGATGAATGAGACTTCTTAAATAATCTTAGGATATGAACAGACTCCTGGGAAAGATGCCTGTATTCAGGTACACAGAGAAGAAACTTCTGAATGTCAGGGAATATTGCATAGTGTCATAATTAGCTAAATGATGTATTTAAAAATACAAAAAATAATTATTAAATCATAAAAACATGTTATAGAAAATTATGTTATAGAAAATAATTAAAGTAAGATGTGCCATTGTTAAACTAACAGAAATAAAAATCTGCAAGAAGAGCACAGCTACAGCAGGAAATCCTTGGGAGGTAGTCCTTGGTGGGGACTGCCATGTCCTTCTGTGGTTTCCTATCACTGCTCCCCGAACTAATTTTTAATTAAATATTCCTGCCTGGAATAAGTTCTTCACTTGGAAATTGGGAAGGTTCTTAGTTACAGCACACATTATTGGATTTCTTTTCCCATTAGTGATAGATGACAAGGCTTAATGTGCTCAGATGGTATCAAAACCAAATAGTGACGGTTTTGTTAGACTTGGTTTAGGCTAAACTAAGTTAGGTCTGTGCAAGGAAATGTAGATATGGCTTTCAGAAGCCATTATCTATTCCCTTTTTCTCCTCTGTAATTAAAAAAAAATTCTTCAGATTTACTGCGTTAATGATTAGCTTCTTTATCTCAGTGAAGGGATAGATATTATTGACTTCTTTAACTTCCCTGTGTGCTGACACACATTGCCTGTTGTGAGGGATAACCAGCTTCAGCCTCCTTCCCTCAGTCTCACGCCCTATTTATTCTTTAGGCTGTTATGGGGAGAGGAATGGGGGGAGGGTGTGTTGTTTCTTATTTTTTCTTTCCTTCCAGTCTTTATTTCTTGTTTTCCTTTCTTCAAATCTCATCAGTTCTCCTTTGTCTTTTTCAAGAGTAGTTGATAGGGGAGAATGCAGCTTTTCCTAGAACAGGATTTCTTTCTGGAGCAATTACAGGTTCTTTAAAATCATCAACATAAATTACTTAAAATAAGCAAGGAAGTGAAACAATTTTGTCTTTTTATGCAATTAATCTGTCATTTACTCTCTTTAAGCACTTTTTTTAATAGTTTCACAGAGGAGTTGTGTATTTAAATGAACCGTATGTTTTTATCATACCCAGACACTTGTCTTGAAACAGTAAATACTATCCAAAAAATTCAAGCAGTGAATACTGTTGATAAATACAAGCCTGCTGTCCAGGTTTCAGCTGGAATCGTGCTAATTTTCTTCTTAATAGCTGGTACAGTACTGTGTTTTAGATTTACAGTGAGAATAATGCTCATATTTTATTATTCTTGTTCTAATTCTATTATTATTACTTTTATTATGATCATCATCATTATTATACATTTTAATTTACTTCAGTTATTATTGTTCCTATCTCAGCCATGGCTTTTACCTTTTTCCAGGCCATCTCCCCATCCCACCTAGATAGTGCTTATTGCTTTACCTGTTGGTATTTTGAAATCCATGAGCAGCAGGGACTGGTCAGCCTATAAATGTCATTTTTTCTTCAACCAACTGTAAAAATTCTTCCTTCTGTGCCTAAGGCAGGGACAAGAATCAGAGGCTGATAAATGAGCAGAGGCTACAAATGGGAATGAAAAATGCTCTTGTAATAGCTGGGCAGTTTAAGAGCTGTAAGAGTTTAGGTGATTTATAGTCCACAAACTACTTTAGTTTTTCTCCCTTATCCTTTTTTTAAGGACATGTGGAAAGACAGAAAATGAGAATAGGTACGAAGAACAGGAGAGAAGATTATGTGGTTTACTACAACAGAAGGAGAATATATTTATAACCAGTTATTAATTGTTGAGGGTTGTTTGCAGCTTAATCAAGTGCAGAAGCTTAGAAATACTTCTCCAAGACTTTTTCTTCTACTTTTGGATGGCAGCATATGGGTTTTTTTATCACTTTGGTACATATATTCTTTGTGTTATTGAAATGCTGGGCTTGCTGTTCATCACTTCAAGTGATCACTGTTGAGCATTTGTGTTCCCTTTTCTCAAAAATGTGGCACATTTGGTCTGATTATGAGTGTTTAATTTCCTGAAGAAAACTGAGGTCCACAGTTCTTACATGGTGAATCACTTTCACAGTAAATTTAGAAGAATTTAAGTAACAGTGGTAGAGAGCTTCTTTTTGCAATTCCAATATCCAGTTAAAATTTAATTTATACTAATTTATGATTTTTTGTATCCTAAGCGTTCTGCTTCTTTACAATAATTTCATTCCATTTACTTGTTTTACTGAAATGAGTTTCATCATGTAGAAAAGCTCTTAAAGCAAAAGTAGAATAGGAACAAAGTGTTCCAGGGAAGTGAAAGCAGTTACTTCATTGATTTGGATGAGAGAGGATGTTCCTACTCAGCTGTTGTCCAAGGACAAGATATTATAGGAAAGATTTCAAGCCAGAAATAGATCTTAATGAGTATAGAAGGAATGATGAGTTAAATTGGCGCTGTGAAAAAAAACATGGAACAGAATAAAAGTTCATCCTGACTGTCTCCTGGTTGCATTTTTATCATTTAATCTAGTCTGTTCCAGGTTTTGGGGTGGGAGTTAGGACTAGAGGAGGAGGTGGTGATGATTTTGCCCTCTGGAAATGGAATAAAAAGTAGTTCTCATGCTTGCTCCCACAAATCTGTGTTATGTTATGACCTGCCCTGCTCCGCTTTGTTAAAAAGCCCAAGCACACCCTTGCCTCCAACGAGGCCTTTCCATTCCCAAAATGCCCAACTAAGAATGCTTTCATATTTTAATGTGCCACATTATTTAATGACTCCATGTATTTATATGCAGACTACAAATATTGTGTGTTATTTTGCTCTTCAGAAGACCTCTTCTGGAGAAAAACAATTTATGTTCCTCTGCTTCCTATGAGATGTTGATGTAACCAAAATTTCTTTTAAATTGTATGTAGATCTAGGCATGGTGGAAGTGACTGCATCTCACAGTTACTGTCTCTTTCTAGAAGCATTCCAGCTTGGTTTTGACTGGAAGTTCTGCCAAGGAAATGTGTCCTCCAAAATGGGCATTTTGCCCCTACTTTTAAGGCTGCAAAAACAACCTTTAATTGATGTTGAATCCTGCTTAAACTTTCTGGAATTTGGGGACATAAAAGGTTTGCTTCTGGGTATCCTTGGGAATAAACTTCATTGATGGACAATTACAGCTAAAACTAAGGATGAGGAGAAACCAAGACTTGACAAAAAGCCTAGATGTGGGAATGGAGAGGGAGGAAGGCAGACATAAGAAAAGGGGAATTTTTAATTTATAAAACATCTATTATTAAGTCCTTGGTGTGAAGTACAGCAGCAAAAATCTGACAGGGTGCCCTGGACAAAAAAAAATCTTGTATTAAAGGATAGAGGTTTTACTGATATTTTTTCTTCTTCCTTCTTAATATTTTTCTCTCATAACAACATCATCTTTGAACCTCCCATGTTAGTTGCAAAAAAAGTCCTTCTTTGAGATAAGCATCTAGTTAGTACATTCCTGAGTCTTGTAGGAACACACAGGTCAGGCAGTATATTTGCATATATATATATTTTAAATACTGCTCTGAACAGATTATCTGGGGGGAACTGCAGACTGGAAAGTGACGTTATTGCTGTGAAGAGCTGGTTGGTGTCTGGGACAGTATGCTCAGGAATTCTTGTGATTTTGTAGATTCTATTTGGCCAGACTAAAGGGAACAGTTCCTTAGGAAGGGCCTTGTGCTGAGCATGACCAAAGGGGGTTCAGGGCTAGTAGAGAAATGGTACTTTTTAAACCAAAAAAAAAAAAAAAAAAAAAAAAAAAAAAAAAAAAGAAAAAGTACTATGAAATACAGCATTTTACTTGTAGTCATCACCATGGTAAACCCCTGTAGGTACAGGGACAGAGTAATTACATTGCATTGTATATTACATGTAAGTTGTGTAAGTATACGTCTGTCATACACACATATCTACAAATAGTTTCATACCTTCACATTTGTCTACTTGTTCCATATTTGCCTCTTAACAAAAGAATAGATGGATATTTACTGAAAGAATGTGTATTTTCTTTCAAATTGAATAGTTAAATTCTGAAAATCTTGTACAGCAGTTCCATGTAGAGAAAATGTGGTCAGCCCAATACATAATGATATATTCACATTTGGGCTCTCTCCTAGTTCAGGTTCTATCTATTGACAGGGGTTTCCACACTCAGCAGCAGCAATTCTTTTCTTGTACTCTCTGTCATTAGTCTTGCTGTTACTGTTCGTTTTCATATCTCATTGCTGTTTTCAGTAAATTGTTTTTATCTCAACCTCTGTTTTTGCCTTTTGTGCCTCTAATTAATTCTCCTCTCCATCCTACCTCACAGAGGAGGGAGAGGGGGGAACAAGCGAGCAGTGCCTGTCTTGAAGTGTTTTTAGAGGGAAGATTAAATTGAAGAATGCCATTCCTAAACTGCAACAAGCCTATTGTAATTATGTTTAAGTGTATACATGTTATATTGTGCTTTTCCTGAGTGTGAATCTCAGGTGGTAAGTCAAAGGATATTTTTGGTCTGCCTCATTTCTCCTCAACATCTGTTAACTTCTCATGAATTTTCTTCCTGCGTAAGTTTTAGCTTTTGACACCACTGAAATGTAGATGTCAAAGAGAAAAAGCTGCTGAAAAATTACTGGAATACATTAAATTTTGTCTGCAGTGAGGTCTGGATTGAACACTGAATTCCTCTTTAATCTCAGTTTTGGCTTAAAAATTAGTAAAGTTAAAATATAGCCCATGAGCCTCTTAGGGTAACTTTTGCTTTCAGGAAAGTAAAAGCTCTATGTGTCTTTTCCCTAATTCTTCATATAGAATCATAGAATTTTGTTAGAGTTGGAAAATATGTCTAAGATCATTGAGTCCGTTAGGCTCTTCTTTCTCTTTTTTATTACTTGCATTGTTTTGTGAGACCTTCAAGTATGCATGTACTTGTACTTGTTTTCCCTTCCTGGATTTTGAGGATCAAGAGTCAAATGCTGTTGCGAATTTACAGAATCTGCATTGAAATTTCTCCCCCAAATGAAAATAACTCATAGTTCAAAACTAACGTACTGGGTGCTCTGTAACTTCAGTATTTATTTCAGGGGGTTTCTGAAATGCTTTACAGAGCCTTTTCAGGCTGATTTCATGAGGAAAATCTGTCAACTTGACCCTGCTTATATCCTCCCTTAGCTTTGGAAACCATTGCCTCTGCACTGGATTGGAGCTGGAGGCAGTAGTGTTGATTCAGTGCTCCTGCTTAACTGAATCTCTGACCTTTTTGTTTGTTTGTTTTCTTTATAGACGTCCACACTGAAGCAGTACAAGCAGCACTTGCAAAATATAAAGAGAGGAAGATGCCCATGCCCTCGAAGAGACGCTCTGTCCTGGTGCACTCTTCAGTAGAGACATACACCCCTCCAGGTACATGTTGAGTGAACGCAGAGAATTAACAGAGCTGTCCAGAGAAGCTGTGGATATCCCATCCCAGCAAATGTCCAAAGCCAGGTTGGACAGGGCTTGGAGCAGCCTGGGATAGTGGAAGGTGTCCCTACCCTAAGTTGTTAGTAGGTTGCACTAGAGTTCTATATCATGGCTGTATTTCCCAATAATCAGGTTTTGGTTGGATTTATGCTTTGATGTTTTTCTTCGTGGTTTTTAGTGTCTCATGTAGAGATACTGTAGCTGCTGAAAGTCAACGTGAAAGCAGTCATAAAGTGAGCAGGTGTCCTTTATACATTAAATCAATCATACATTCTCTTACATCTCATCTCGCTCAGAGGAAATAATCTAGGCAAGCATGTCAAAGCTGAAAATACCTCATTTCACATTGCAGAAGATTATTTTTTTAAAAGTTGAAGAAAATACCAAAGCATTAAGTTGCCGCATTAATTGCGGAGCACTCATCAAATGGTTTCAGCTATTCAGCGGCGAGCAGATTGAAACGTTCAGAAAATCGTACGCTATAATTGTTCAGACTGGTTATGGCAGAATGCCTTTTTTAATTTTTAGGGGCAAAAAGTAATCTTCTGTTGTCTCACAGTGAATTTTCTGGAGGTTAAGAAAATTTTAAAACATGTTGTGCTAGCAAGCCAAGTGGTTTGAGGCCAGTGTCTTGTATATAGAGAAGAAGAATTTCCTGAGATGTTTAATTTTAAGGATGTGCTCTTGTCTTTTGTAATGTGGCCTAGGAGCAGAAACACATTGACCTCTACTGCCCCTCTCCATCATTTCTAGTTCTTAACCCCCTCCTCTAAAAGAAGACTTCATTTATGCTGCCCTCCTGCTTTCTGAGCTGTATTTCTTCATTCTGTTCTTCCCATTTAAAGAGAGTTCCACTTTCGTTTGCTAGTCACATGCTTAGGCATATTATTTTTGTGGATTCTCCAATTATTTCATTAGTTAACAAACAATAATCTTCTGTGTTCTTCTATATGGTCTTAATGTTTTTGGCTTAGAAGATACGTTAAGTGTTTTTAATTAAAGTATGGGGTTTTTATGAGCTACTGTTAAAAGAAGCTGAGATGCTATGGAGACAGTGTTAGGTTATGTAATAAAAGCTTCCTTGCACACCTGTAGAGGAGTGTGGAGCATGGCAGGTGGGGCAGCCCAAATAATGTCCTGTCCCAGGAGCCATCAGCCTGTCCCAGACCCATCTGCACAAGCCCAGAGGAGCACCGGGAATAGCAGCAGGTAGGAAGGCAAGTTCAGGACTTGGAGAAGGGTCACCCTGTCCAGACCTGTCCCTGGAGAGCTCTCCTGGCCCAGTGTGAAGCCCATCAATACCAGTCAGCACTAGAGCACCTTCTGGACTGGGGGGAACACAGAGAGGGACACAGTATTGAATGCAGGGCAAGAGTGTTTTGGAACTGCGTGGATCTTGTTACGGGATGTTAAGGGAAGGAAGTGCAGAGAGGCAAAGGGGCAGACTTATAGAGAGGAGTAAGTGTGGGTGTAAATGGAACATGTGCCTGGCCATGCCCCTGAGCCTGTACTCCATGCTGTACATGTGTGTACAGAGCAAGATGAGGCCATGGGATCTGCGTGGTTTTGTGTGTTTGTGCTGCTGGAGTGTCATCTTCTAACATGCCTGTGCAGGTGGTCAGCAGAGAAGCCAAGTGTGCTCACACTGGGATTGAGCAGGGTGCAGTAGCACCTTAAATAATCGGAGCTGAAAGCTGGTGTTTTGACCACAACAGGGACATGGTCGTGGCCCCAAGCCTGCTGGAGTTCATGAACTATTTGGACAGCATTCCAGGCGCATGGTGTCATTCTTGGGATGCTCCTGTGCAGGGCCTGGAGTTGGACTCAATATTCCTCATGAGTCCCGTTCAACTCAGGATATTCTGTGAAGAGTTATGTGCCTCTAGAATCTGTCAAGCTCTTTCTAAGAGAAGGTATTATGAGATCCCCTTATCTCTGTAAGAGAATGGGCCACTGAATGAGTTCTGTATCATGGGGAACCAGGACATTCAAAAATATTCTAGGTACTTTCTTCAGCTATATCAAATCATAAAAATAATTGTCTTTTTATGGGCCTGCCTTTATTTGCAAAGTTGGCTCAGCAAGAGGGATCCAAAGTTGCAAAGAACCCAAGCAGTGCTGAGCATCTAGTCCTGCGACAGTCACCCACTGCCTTCAGTCCTTGTATTGGCAGGAGTTAATGGAATTAAAACATGCTTTGGTATTAGTAACTGAAATTTTGTTACAAACAGCTACTATCAGGTACCAGGAAGGAAGTGTCGGATTCACATTCTTCACACTGAGGGTCGTGAGGCACTGGCCCAGAGAAGCTGAGGCTGCCCCATCCCTGGAAGTGTCCAAAGCCAGGTTGGACAGGGCTTGGAACTACCTGGTCTACTGGAAGGTGTCCTTGCCCATTGCAGGGGGTGGAATGAGATGGGATTTAGGGTCCCTTCCAACTCAAACCATTCTGTGAATCCGTGGTTCTCAGCACAATGTTAAATTGAAATCCAGCTCCTGGCTGGCTATAAAGGAACTGCTTTTATCAGTCGTCCTTCCAAAAATTTTAACGTACTTTTGGTTTTGTCCTGTTGAGTCTCTGATCCTTCCCACACGGATTTCCTGTGATCAGAACTGGAGCTACAGCATTCATGCAAGTCTGGCTCAAAGAGGGGTGGCTTTTGTGACTGTCTTGGTTCAGCTCCCAGCCAGGAAGAGCTGGAAGCCAAGCACACAATATTCTGTCACTGTTCTGTCACCACACACCAGGATCCACAGATTAACCCCTGCCACTGCCACGGGGCTACTACTGGGGCGACCTTGCTACTTCTTGGTGTATTTATGTTTCGATATTAGAATGCTTTTACCATGGATCCTCCATTTTTGTATACAGTTAATATTGTACATTTAAAGGATTTGGATTTTTTCACCTCCACTCATATAAGACAACTAAAAGTTTAGAAATATTAGAGAGACTTCATTTCTCTTGAATCTAGGTAAGGAGATATTGTCAGTGTGTGTATTCTGTGAGAAATCTGCTTTTTCTGTAGCTTTATTTCTTCCTCTGAATTGATTATAAATTGCAAACATCATGGTTTGGTTTGTTTTTTTTTTTTTCAATCCTTGGCTGTTCGTAATCCTATCTTGCTCCATATTCCTGGAATTTTTGCTTTCTGCCTAAAAGAAAGGGAAGGTTGCAAGCAATATGGGACAGGTTTGGCTTCTCTCCAGGAGCAAATGGAGTCAGCTGCCAGAAACTCCAAATGTGGCAGCAGACCAGAAAAATCACATGAGACATGGACCCAGGAATGGGGATGCACCACAGCTGGATCTTCTCAGAGATCTTTTGTTTGGGTATTTTCATTTAAAATTGTCGTGTTTGGTGAGGGAGGTCAAATACTGAGATATCGACAATTTTAACACTGAAAATGCCATGAAGTTAAATGGGATTCTTATGAAATGGTTTTTGTTTTTTGTGATTTCAGACTGCTTAGAGAAATTATTTTGAAGCTACTGGAAATGCACATACTCTGGAAAATCAGAAAATTAAAGAGTTGGTAACTGAAATGCGTTGCCCAAGATGAGGAGTAGGGTTTTTTTATGTTGCTTCAAGAAATTTATATGGAATTGTATCTAGCTGAACAATTATGTGTTCAGAGGATTAAGAAAATAGCCAAAATTAAGGTTGCAGAATTCCTGATGTAACCTACCCCAGATTTCCATGTCTGGGACTCTTAGAGTATAGTAACAGACATCTTGTCTTATATAAAGGATGTAAAAGATAAAGTCATTAAAATTCAGCAATTTCTTTATGAGGGCAAGATTTTTTTTCTGCAATAAGACCTTCTATTTTTCACTCAAAATCACAAGAGATGTATTTTCTTGATATTTAGAATGACCTTTTTATTTCTTGTTTGATGGATAATAAATAAGGGAAGATTGCATGCCAAAGAGAAACTTCTGGAAAGTTGTAAATAACTGGATGGGAATTAAATTAGGAGCCCTTTGTCAGACTTCTAACAGCAACAAATATACATCTAGAATGAAAAGATGCTTTACTAAGCATTTCTGTGTATTACTCATTAATATCCGTTTATGTGGTTAAAATACATGCTTTGTAATTACTCTTTCATTGAACTTCAGAGCACCGTGGTTTTTTTAGGAAATAGTTCTCAAAACAATTTGTGAGAAGAATCGGAAAGTGAAGAATTCCCTTCCCCTCAAAAAGAGTAAAAAAAGGAAATAAACAACAAAAAAATTAATGGGTTTTATTCAGGTGTGATGAGAAAAAATGTAACTGTTCAGAACAGAAATGTTTTTTCAGTGGAATAGGGACTGGATGGGATGCTCACTGAGCTTCCACTGGAGGTAGAAACCTTCTTTGACCCTCACGTCATTCCAAATGTTGGAGGTAACTGAAACATTGCTCCAAGTGTGTTCTGGCCGTAATGTGTAGAAGTTGTTGTGTTAACCCGAAAAATGGCAGTGAGAGGGATTTGTGTGTGTGAATATCCCATTCCTTTAATACACGCCCCTCACACGTAGCATGTGAGAATGCTGCGCGGAGCACACGGAACACAGCCGAGTGCCGTGTTCCTGGTGCTGGGTCATTCCCATTCCCACATTACAGGCCTGTCATTATTTTGACCACAGACACATCGTCAGCATCAGAAGATGAGGGCTCGTTGCGGCGGCAAGGGCGGATCAGCTCCACTCCGTTCCAGAGCCATTCCAACGTAGAGCCCTGGCTTAACCGGGTCATTCAGGGCTCCTCCACCTCATCCTCTGCATCCTCCACCTCATCTCATCCTGGAGGGAAACCTGCTGCTGCTTCCAATACTGCTCCTGCCACCACTGCTGCCACTGTGCTTGCAGATCTCATGGCACACACCCAGATAGGTCAGTAAACCTGCCGGTGTGGTTGGAATAAAATCAGATTACAAATCCCAAAGCAGGGCTAAACACAAAGGTCTTCACCGGGAGATACCTGTGAATAGCCTTAAAATGTGCAATTCACAGACCAGGTAGGTATGATGTATATGTATTTAACCTAAGCCAGTTGTTCATGAGATCTGAACGTGCATTCTTCTTGGTAAAATGGTTGCTTTACCAAGAAACTAAGGTTCAGTTTTAGTGGATTCCAAAGCAGAATTTCAAAGGAATCCTGGTTTTGGTGCATGCTTTCCAATCTGCATGTATTTACCCTAAACAGTGTCAGGTTGTGTATTTCAGACATGATTCAGTTGGCAAGCACCCAAAAGACAGAAAAACACACAGAATCTTTGGGAAAGTTATGAAAGCAGAGGTACTAATTACTAGGGAAATTTTTTGCTGTTGGTACAAAACCTTTAAAGAAACCTAATTTTTCATATTCCCGTTTCCAAACTTAATAATAATGAGAAATCCAGAATTTGGTTTGACCTTGGTGGATGTAAGAAAGAGGTAATCTGTCACCACTTCACTTTAAGACATTCTGGACTTCGTATTATGGATTAATAGAAATCATATTTAACTCCTTAAAATTACAAAGTCAGTTACGGCTAACCTTTTAAGCTTAATTGGGATTGATGAAATTCTTAATACAGCTGTAAAAACTTGCAAGATACACAAAATGTAGCACAGCATGTTGTTGTGTCTCATGCCCCAGGCCAGATAGACATGTCCATCAGGACTATTTAATCAATGACATTGTCTGCAAAATCGAGGCTTTATTAAGAGTTCTGAGTCCAGCATTTAAACAGCTGAATGTTGTGCTGTATGCAGGTTTAAAATTTCATTAATGGGAAATAAATAATTGTAGTATCTATCAAGAAGGAAGCTCAGGGACCGTTAAGAGCTGATCTGTTAAAAGTATTTATAAAGATAGAATTTCCAGTGCCTTTGACAAAAAAAAATAGATGCATTTTCACATAAGAATGGTTTTTCTCATTTCTGCAATGCTTGCCATGTTCTATCAGTTTTCATTCCTAGCTTGGTAACATTCATGCATGGCCAATATCAGTTCAGTTAGGACATTTTTCCTGTCTGTGTATACTTTTCCTAGCTCACAAGAATATGAAAACTTACTCATTTATTACAGGGCAAACTTTTATGATTCTCGATAAATACTTGGATATCTTCTAAAAGGGGCTTTGATTTGTCCTAGAGCATAGAAGTAGTTTATTTATTTTTTCAGATAGTGTGCTGATATCAGCAATCTGAAAGGCATCTTACATATCTTAATTGCTATGCCCTACTGAAATATTCTGTGTTTTGGTTGTGTACTGAATAGCTATTCACAGTTTTGAGATGTTGGAGAATTTAAATTTAGCCGCTTGTTCCCTTGCAGATCATCTTCTCCAGCCTGCATTTTTAATGGTGAGCTCAAACTAAGTTCCCAGGCAGTAAACTGCAGTGTTGGAAGTGCAAGGTTGCAGTATTTAATGGAGTTACATAGGAATGTGCATTATTTTTAAGATGTTTGTCTTTCACTTAGTAGCAGCAAGGACAACCCTTCATGTTGGGGGGCTTTTTTTTCTTTTGTGTAATTTTTTTTTTAATTATAAGGCTGGCGGTATGTCTTGGTTTTTTTCAAGGTCACCATATTAACTGTGGAGTATTTCCCACCTTAGATCTTAGAGCAGCTGGATCATCATGGCTTTTAATTCTCTGTCATATCCCTTATGTCCTTTCTTTGGACACTGCTCTCTTGCATTTATCTCTGTCTTGTCATCAGTAATGGAAACGTCCTTCAGTCTCAGTCCAATTAGCTTTTCTTCCTGAAGTCACAAGTCTGTTCACACTTTTTTTTTTTAACTCCTCATCACTTCTTTTACCCTGCTGTGCCATGGTATTTCGGGATGATACAAACTAATAGCATGTGGTCTCATGGGCACTAATTATAAAATGCCCAAATAATTAATTAAGCTAATGTGGTTTTTATCTGAGCATAAATCCTGAGAACTGAACCTATTCCTTCTCCATACATAGTGAGACATTGCTACTCCCTGCAGGGTTTGTCAGGTGGGAGGTGAGAACCAGGTACACCTGTCTCTGTAGCCAAGTTGTATGCCGCAGGAAGTCCATGGTTTGAGACTTTGGGAAAGCCAAGGGAAAAAAACCCAAAAAACAACCAACCAAAAATATACAGAACAGAGTGAGAGCATATACATGAGACAGGTGTATATGTGGGGTCTCTGTAGGTCCTGTGCAATGGTTATACAGATCAGCTTTAGACATTTGTCATCTTTGTGATTACTGATTCCAGGGCATTTTTCTGAAAGATGAAGTAACACTTTATCCTTCATGTACCTCACCTGTATGAAAGGAATTTGGTCTTTGCAATGCAAACATTGGCATTGCAATGAGGTCCATTGGAAAGGATGGCAATGGAGTTAAATTTTTCTCCTGGTGATCCCTCTAAAACTGCTTAGATCTGGGCTGGTGGCTTGTGTATCAGCTCTGGAAATATGGGACCAGTTCTATAAGCACTTGCTATCTTGGGGGTGATCACTGCCTCAGAGTGGGGGATAATGTATGTATTTCGCAGCACTGCCCAGATCTCCCTCTGCCTGGAGTTCTTCTGGCAGGATTTGTGACATGCTGAGGTCCTCTGAGGGCTGTGTCTGCAGAGGCAGCTCCTTCAGCCCTGGGCAGCAGGGTTTTCTCCAGGTCTTCCCTGCTGCATTCCTATTTTTACTTGTCAGGATTCTGAATATTTCAGGCCTCCTGTTCTTGTTGTCTGTTACTTAAACACTTCTCAAAACTACTACCATTTCCTAACCCATTCCATTCAAAACCATTCTATAACCTAGGTTACAGTTTTGGAATGATGATAGCAACTTTTCACAGGGGCAGTTAGTGATAGGACAAGGGGGAATGGTTTTAAATTAAAAAAGAAGAGAGACTCAGATTAGGAAGAAATTATTCCCTGTGAGGGTGGTGAGGCCCTGGCACAGGTTGCCCAGAGAAGCTGTGGCTGCCCCATCCCTGGAAGTGTTCAAGGCCAGGTTGGGCAGGGCTTGGAGCAACCTGGTCTGATGGAAGGTGTCCTTGTCCGTGGCAAGAGGTGGGAACAAGGTGAGCTTTGAGGTCCCTTCCAACCGGAACCATTCTGTGACATTCCCTAAGCATGGCTCTACAGCCAGGAAATGGGGCGCAGCTCCAAGCAAAGCAGGCTCATGCTTCCAGGTTGTAAGGAGGTTCTCAAGCCCCTCTGAGTATGTGAGGATTTGTGAAGTGCCCTCATGTAAGAAGCAATTTTGATTATGTTGATTCTTAAGGTGCCTAATGAGCTCCTGTATCTGTCTTGCATTTCTGCAGAGAACCACTCTGCCCCCCCTGATGTGACCACTGGCCTGGTGGAATACCTGCACCACGAGCGCCCACAGGTCGGATCTGTGCGAGGAGTGCCCAGAGGCTACAGCAGCAGCATTCTGGAAACTGCAGATGGTGATTGCATTATAGACCTCCTACCTTTCCATCTGTGTCCCCTTGTATATATGTCTTTATGTGCATCTTAATTTTATATTGCCTCAGAGCTTTAAATTTTGATAAATATAAAAACATATATTTACATTTAATTTAACACACACAAATGAAAATCAGCATTCAGTGTTTTGTGTTGTGATTATTTTTACAAGCCCTGTAAAATATTGAAAGATTGACTCATTTTTTCCAAGCATTCTGACACTTTCAGAATGGAATGAATGTTAAGGTGTAGTAAATACCTAGACTCTTGGGGAAAAGAACATTCTTCATGTTTCAATTGAAATCTCATGAAGGGGTCAGTAGTTTGAAAAGCTAAAATAAAGTGTGAGAAGGTGTGTCAGCCAGGTAGCCAAAGAACAGCACTGTTTAAAAGCAAATAATCCATGGTGGAAACTCTTACTGATTAAAGCTGTTTTCTTCCAAACGAGGTACTTGTCCTGAATGATTTTTCCACTTAGAGTTCTGTGGTTTAGTGTGTTTTGTTTAATATATGATAAATAATAAATCTTTTCCGTTTGACAGGTGTCCCAGTGAATAGCAGAGTGTCCTCTAAAATCCAGCAGCTGCTAAATACCTTGAAAAGACCAAAGCGCCCACCTTTGAAGGAGTTTTTTGTGGATGATTTTGAAGAACTGCTAGAAGGTTAATTTTCTTTCAGATACATTTTTTACTCCTTGCGTAAGTGGTTTATGACAGAACTGATACTTCTTAGCTAGTGTTGGTTTCTTTTTCTCTTCTCAATAGAACACTAGTCATAGTAAAATTAATGGAGTGGAGTGAGAAAGGTCATATGTTTCACAAGGGAAAGATAATCTTTAACTCAACCCTCCTACTCTGTGTGACATTCTGAGCAGCTACTACTAAATTTCCCCTACTGTTGGTTTGATACTTGTAAGATACAATGTTTTTGTGATTCTAGTCTTTCGCTGAAGTTTCTCAAGATGAACTTCCATTAAGGTGCATGTAGTTGTGGAAAGCGTCATTTGGAACCATTAATTTTACTGATTGTCTACATTGAGTGTTAGCTAACTCCAACCAGGACTTTGCTAAGATCAAGATACTTCACTTTCTGGAGCAGCTTGGAGCAGGATTTTAACTTGGATTTTAATTGGAGCAGGCCTTTCTTTAAAAATATATTGTTAGACAGGCATAGTGTCATTTTTCATCACCTGTTGAAAATTCAGTGTAGCAAAAATCAGTGTCCAGATGTCGCTGAAGCCATTGTCTCTAATAACCCTTCTTGACTTGGTGGAGGCTTTCATTGAAATAAGATTGGGAGAACAAGCAGCAGAAAACAGCAGCTTTCCAAAGCAGAGAGAAGTGAGCTAGAGATTCAAATTCTGGTCCTTTGATAATATGGAATCACAACTCTAAAGTGATGGTCACTGCTTTTTGGGAAGCCAACAGATGATTAGCATAGCATCACCATAAAGCAGAGGGGAAGTAGTGATAGCTGTGAGTAAGAGGTGAATGATTCATAGAATAGTCTGTGAAGTGTAACTTACGTGTTTCGTACAGATTGACATTTCCCTTTTACTGTGCTCTGGTTTTAGTGCAACAGCCTGACCCAAATCAACCAAAGCCTGAAGGAAATCAAGTGAATGTACTTAAAGGGGAACCCTTGGGGGTTGTGACCAATTGGCCCCCCTCACTGCTGGCTGCCCTGCAGTGCTGGGGAACCACCCAGCCCAAAGCCCCTTGTCTGACGGCGTTGGATACCACTGGGAAAGCGGTTTATACCCTGACCTATGGTATGTGTTGGAGCCAGCTGTGAGGAGGAATTAGGTGTTCATTGTGGAACAACAGTTTGTCTTACTTCAGAGGGACTGCCTGTGCTCATAACACATGATTTGAGATTGCTGTAGGAATGTAATTTATGGATTCACTATACATTAAAAATGTTTTTAAAGAAGTTAAGGAAGGGAAAATGTTTATTGTAAAATGTATTGATTCTTTCCAGTTCGCTATTTGTAAATCTTGTAGAATTGTGGGGGTTTTTTAATAAAAGAACACTAAAAATAGCCCAGTGTAAACTGGGGGGTAGAAACAGATGACGAATAATGCACTCTTCAGATTCCCAGAGGAGACATTCTGTTTTAGCATCTTCTTGCACAGCCTTATAGCGAAGACTCATATCTCAGGAGCGTAATCAGGGTGTTAATGGTGGGAAGTGAAACTTGCCTGTATTAATGAACTAGAAGTTTTATAGTAAATTGCATTTTTGGGGAAAATAACTGTGTCCTTCAGGATAGCTCACTGCAGCATTTCGTTGTGTAGTATGTTAGAATATTAAACTTTATTGTTTGCATTCTCACAGATGAAGGATGCGGGAAATACAGCTGAGCAGCTGCAGTAATTTAATTACTCTGCAGTGGAGCTTTGAGTGTTGTTTAGAATATCATGTTTAGTTTTACATTTAAAATAAAAAAATAAAAAGGAAAAGGTAAACCAAAAAGAAGCCAACTTCTAAATTGTACTTGGACTCTCTACCAACTGTTCTGATACAGTCATGCTTAGTGCATGTATGAGGGACTGAGATTTGCCACCTAAGTCTTAATATTTTAGTTTCTATTTCTTAATTTCTTTTTTTTATTCTTTAGGCAAGCTGTGGAGTCGAAGCTTGAAGTTAGCTTATACCCTGCTCAACAAGCTAACCACTAAGAATGAGCCCCTCCTGAAGCCTGGAGACCGGGTAGGCTGCTGTTGGAAGTGGTCCCTGTGGATGAAATAGTGAGGAACAGCTTTAGCTGAAGAAAGACTTGTAATAAAATATTGTAATAATATATTGTGAAATAATCACTACTGGGACCTGTAATAATACATTGTCCCAATACTTAGTATTTCTGTTCCTGGTTATATATGAACCTGTACATTGTTGTGAAAACTTTGTTCCACAAATTAAGAAGCAGTCCCCCCTCTCTGCCCAATGACAAAAAAAAAAAATTCTTATTTTACTATATTTTTGTAGGTAGCTCTCGTATTTCCTAATAGTGATCCAGTTATGTTTATGGTGGCATTTTATGGATGTCTCCTGGCAGAACTTATTCCTGTCCCAATAGAAGTTCCACTGACAAGAAAGGTAGGCAAATACATTGAACATTTTTATGGTTTGAATAATAAATGAAGTGTTTGTCTGTGTGTGTGTGTATGTCTAAATCCTACAGTCCTTACATGGGGGCCTTCAGAGCCTGGTCTTTAGAAAGCATCAGCTGAACTGTTCAGTGTACATTCTGTCCTTGGATTTATATTTAGTTAAGGAAAGGGGAAGTAATATTAAGCTAGTAATTTAAGTATTTTAGGATATGGAATTGTAGACATTAATTTAATTCATTGTTTTCAAAAATATGTGTGGAAATATTTCTCTGAGTATATCAGGGAAAAGTTGTCTTTTCAGCTCTCAGGCTGAATAATGAGGCAGGCAGAAACACCGTAGTTACTGGAAATACAGGTATAATCCTACACACATGGAAAGTATTAGGCAAGAGCTAAAAAGCTGCAGGCTCTGCTCCTCAGTGTGTCAGGACTCAGAAACAGCATCAAACCAGTTTTCGGTTTTAGCAGACTTTATAAACATCCCTATTGGGTTGAGGAGGGGTGTGCAACCCTTTCCTTACTAGATCTGCTGTCAAATCTTAGTTGCCACTACACAAAACTAAATTATCTGTCATTTAAAGGTCTTCTGGGATAGACTTCTGTTTTTTCCTGTGATATAAATTGACATAATGTTTTCTAAACAGGAAGAAGTTACAAAAAACTGTCCAAAAGCTTTGTTATTTGTGATTTTGCTATTACTTGGTTTCTCTACAGGATGCTGGCAGTCAGCAAATTGGGTTTCTTTTGGGCAGCTGTGGAGTCACATTAGCTTTAACCACTGATGCCTGTCAGAAAGGCCTCCCGAAAGCTCAGACTGGTGAAGTGGTGACGTTCAAAGGTGGGGGTTTATTTTTTATGGGACGAAAAGCAGGTATATTTATTGTTGCTGTCAAACTTCAGCTTTTGGGTTTGCTTGCAAGGTTCTTAAACATAAAGAACTGCCTTGATTGTCATACCGGGGGGAAAACCCTGATTTTTGGAATTGTGGTGACAGTAGCTTTTATTTTTCTTTTAAGGCTGGCCTCGTCTCATTTGGTTTGTGATTGATGGGAAGCATCTGGCAAAACCAGCCAAGGACTGGCATCCGCAGGTCCGGGATGCCGGTGCTGAGATTGCTTATATCGAGGTGATCCAGTGTAATGTGATAACTTCTATGGCTACTCTGTCGTAGTTTATGTGATGTTTTCTTCCTTTAAACTCTTGATACAGTAAAAGAGATGGCTATAATATTTTAAACTGTGAAACAAGAATGTTTCCATCAAGCTGCCAGGCAGACTGTGTGGAGTCAGGTTGAAGATGGGGGATAATCAGCATTTTGGGATCCCCAGAACAATTTAATTGGAGTAGAGGGACAGATCTTTTACCATATTTTAGGGTATTCTGTGGACATAAACATATTTTTATGCTAGCTTTTTGACTTAAAAAAAGCTGGATTTGTTTTTATATTCACTACTGTAAATTTTCTTGATTTTTCTGTTAATCTAATGCTTGCATACACTTTCTCTTCTCAGTACAAAACAAGTAAAGAGGGCAGCACAGTGGGCATTACTGTATCTCATGCCTCCATGCTGGCACACTGTCATGCACTGACTCAGGCATGTGGTTACTCAGAAGGTAAGTTAGATAGGTGTAACTTTAAAATTAGGCTGACAGCTTTGCGTCTTCAGACAAATTATGTTGCATAATCGTGTTTGCTGTTTTAGAGAACTTCAAATACAGAGTAGTATCAACTGCAAAGGGAAAGACAAACTTCCTCATTCATAACGGGTGTGATGTGTGAAAGAGAGTTAAGCCACCTGTGAAATCATAATCAAGAAAGGGATCTTCCTCTTAGCTAATCATGTCCCACAAAAGACCATCTCCCTGGGGATGTGAATATAGTGACAGATCTGCCTGTTTGCAGTCATGCTTCCAGTGAACAGCCAAGAACTGCACTTGGTTTTGACCATCTGCATAGAGTTAATCTGTGCTACCTTTAACCAAGCACTTTCCTGCATACATCCATCCTACATCAGTGATAAGCAAGTTTTACCTAATAAATACAAGATATCTCTTGAAAATCGGGTTGAATCCTTGATTTAAAATACTTGATTCTTACTTGGTTTTTTGAATCACGTAAGATATTCAAATTTCTCAGAGAAAATATTCAAGAGAGTTTATTAGAGCCATGGTGATATTTCTTACTGGATCTAATTCTTTCAAATACAGATGAACTTTTTCAGTTCAGCTGAAGAAGTTTGCTTCAAGACTGAATTTTCACTCTGCGTAGTTCATTGGCAGATGTTACAAACTCACATGGAAGGAGTATTATAATAAATCAAGGTCTTAAATACCTTGTAATATTCTAGTTTAGTAATCGTAATTCAAAGATGGTTGCTTTTGGCTCCAAGCCATTTGGAGCTTAAGTGGCCTGTTTGTTATAGGCAACAGAGCTTTGGTTTCTTAGCAGTCTTGGAAATTTCAGAGTTGCTTTAACGAACATTTGTAGTTCTTAAGTATTCTTATAAATATGCTTTTTAAATGTGATATTTTTTCTTTCACTTTCAGCTGAAACACTAACAAATGTCTTGGATTTCAAAAGAGAGGCTGGCCTTTGGCATGGTGTGTTAACAGTGAGTATTGCAAGAAAGGCAAAAACCTGCAGCAATTTTCTTCTTTCAAGGGCAGTGTACTGGTACCAGAATGAGGCCATAAATTCATCAGTTCTCTCAAATGGTTTTTGTTTCAATATTTATATTTTTCAGCATAAACTGTTACTTTTTCAGTAACTTGTGTAGCTTATTTTTTCATAGAGTATATGCATAGTTTTCACCACCAGTTAACTGTAAGAGTTATGCTGTAGCTGTGGGGGAGTTTATTTAGCATTGTTACATGTTATGTATTTTTTAAGCCACTAAGAAGTTTATTTTTGAATCTCTTTCTCATAGAGTGTTATGAACAGGATGCATGTCATCAGTATTCCCTATGCATTAATGAAGGTTAATCCACTTTCCTGGATACAGAAAGTCTGCTTATACAAAGGTACCCTAAAAGTTTTTTTACTTCACGCATCTCTTTTTGGGTTATTAAAAACAAATTAAATTGTTTTTGCAAAATGTCTGTGTACACCACTGAGTACCCCATTTCGGTATTCTGTGTGTTGATTGTTTCACTGATGAGTGACGATGATGGCTTCTTCTGAGAGATCTTTAAAGAAACTATGTTTCTTAGTATTTGAGTTTATAACAAACATTTAAATTCTGTGATCAAGTCCATCTTGAGACATTGAGTATACAAGTGTTATAGTAGTTGAATATTTGATGTTTGTATTTGTTTTCTACATTTGTAATGTCGTAAATTTCATGTGTAGTTTCATAAATTTGTTAAAGTACACAAGAAAACTTACATAATTTTATAATTGATCTTTATTTTGTTCTGCACGTGCAGTGTAATTATTGTTTTGATTTCCAGCCCGTGTAGCAGTAGTAAAATCTCGTGATATGCACTGGTCACTTTTGGCTCAGAGGGATCAGAGAGATGTCAGCCTGAGCTCTTTACGGATGTTAATAGTGGCAGATGGAGCCAATCCATGTGAGTATGGATGCGTTTCCTGAGTGTCAGTCATGCCAAGATTCTCTTTATTGTAAGCCCTATGTCAGAGCTGATGCTTGGGGAGTTAAGCATTTTGTTCAGTAGTAAAACATTCTTTGTGTGCCAGTGATGCCACTGCTTTTTCATTCCTGTCTGCACTTCTTGGCTATATTTACCTGTGTAAATTCATTTTTCAAGCTTCATGTTTTCATTAGTGCTATACTCTTCCATGAATTGATTTGAACTGATACCTACAACTGATATAGATATAAACTGCTTTGGGCCAAGTGCTAGAGGCCTGGTAGAGTTGTGAAGGTATGTCAGAAGCATTTGATATTTGATTTTAAGTGCTGTGACCTCTGTAAGAAACAATCAGATAGGAGCTGTATAAGAAGTTTACATAAAGTTACCCTTAGTGACAAAGTATTCTGATCCCTGAAGGACTTTCCATGATAGTAAATGCTGGTGAGTGCTGCCAGAGGAGGAGTGTGCAGTTGGGAATTTCATTCAGTATAGTTGTTAGTCACTAGGAGTTCTTTTTCCAAATCTACTCTCTAATAATAAACTGGAATGTCTTTCGGACAGTTGGAAAGAATATTTGGTTTGTACGTGAATGTGACAATATTCATATAACTCAGCTGAGAGTGAGCACAGACTTTGAATTCCTGCAGCTCAAGCTTTCCTGCTCTTAGAAGAATGTTTCTAATTATGTGATTGTTCTTTCTAGGGTCAATATCTTCCTGTGACGCATTCCTGAATGTATTTCAGTCCAGAGGTTTGAGACCAGAAGTAATCTGTCCCTGTGCTAGTTCTTCAGAGGCACTAACTGTTGCTATTCGGAGGTAATTCCGTTTTCTGGGAAGTGAACTGAAGCTTTTCTTGACTATTGAAATGTGTCATAGAATCACAGAATGCTTTGGGTTGGAAGGAGTTTGAACCCCCTGCAGGGACACCTTCCACTACACCAGGTTGCTCCTGGTGCCCTGTCCAACCTGGCGTTAAACACTTCCAGGGATGGGGAATCTCACATTAAGATGATAATCAGAAAATACCATGACCCACGTAGAGATGCCCAAAGACCTAGACAGAGGAAATACGAAGCTCACAGGTATCTCCTTCACTGAAGGATGGGTGATTTTTGTTTGGTTTCTTTAAAAAGTTTAATATTTTCTAAGAATAGTCAGGCAGAAGGTGTTTTTTTCATGCTTTGGGAAAGTGAGGTCTCATTCTTGCTGAAGTTATTGGAGGACCTTTTAAAATACCCCAAAACAAGACTTACTTGTTTGGGAGGAAGAAGATGGTGAATCCTCACTTAATTGCTTATGTACAATGTCTTGTAAACAGGGGCCTAAAATTTAAAAAAAATACTTGTAACTAGTCTGAAAAATACCATTGGATTTCTGGAGTTAGCAAGGGATGCTCTGAGAAAAAGAAGCACTTTAATTATTAAAAGACATATAGATGGGATATGCTGGAATTTTTTGATAGCAGTTCTGATCAAAATGTGCTTTTTCAGAAAGTTGACTTCAAGAAAACTTGAAACAAAAAACTTTGAAATTTTGGAGAGCTTTGTTTTAGCTCTTTCTTCATTTAGTTACAGTATAAGTCTTGAACTCTTGTTTGTCTAAAGTGAGAAATCATTATTTTTCTTAACCTTACCAAGCCTAAGAAACCAGCACAATGTTGTTAGTGACCATATTACCAATACTGGTCTCTTGATTCATATCGGACTTATCGAACTGGACTTTCTGTCTTCCAGACCTTCTGAACTGGGTGGCCCTCCTCCAGGAAAAGCAGTGTTATCCATGAATTGTCTGAGTTTCGGTGTGATCAGAGTGGATACAGAGGAGAAGTTATCAGTGTTAACTGTGCAGGATGTTGGGCAGATTATGCCTGGAGGTAGGAGAGCATTTTGTGTAGGTTTCAGCATATTCCACAAAGCTATCTTTACTATTACACTTGTGTGCATGGAATAAATAAAAATGTTAAATACCTTTAAGGTGGTATGTTTTGACACATTGCCTAAACACATGATGATTAAAGATTCATGCATAATAAATCTGAATGATTGTAGATTTTGGTATGGGCAAATGCTTTTGGCTTGTTGCAGAATTGTTTTTGGAATTGAATGGAGTGGAGTAGAATAGAATACTTCAGTTGAAAGGGGCCTCATCTCAAACCCTCCAAAGTGGTGGAACAACTAAATCTGGAAACTATTTTCTCATGCACATGGAGAACAAGAAAGTGATCAGGAGTAACCTGGATTAACCTATTTCCTAATGATACCTGTTTGCAACACTGTGCTTCCTGAATTAGGTAGAGCTGGGTATTGTTCCTCAGCCTATTAATTGAAGCAAAGAGACTTTGTCTCATCCCTGTTGTTCTCATTTGAGACCTGGCTGCATTTGGAGTGGAGATCATTCTGAAGAAAGTTAGTAAAAGTAGAGTGCCAAACCAGACCTAAGACTCTGAACAGTGGGGTGAAGGATGGGACACTTGGTGCCATCTACTCCAACTTTTAAGCTGGCAGTGTAACATTCCATGGTACTGTCTGTACTACCAGCTTCAGGCCCTGTCCTGGCCTGCTCTGGTATGTTTGGAGAGGATGAAATACAGATTTTTTGACACTCTGCTCACCCCTCAAGTTTACTATGTAGTTACCAAAGAACCTCATTGATTCTGGTTGTGCCCTTGGCACCTTTGGCTTTGCTTTTCTTGGTCTCCTTATGAACTTCTTGTCTTGCAGAGCTGTGCTTCTAAAGCCCTGCTGTCTGTAGAGCATTTACTCAAGGTAAAGATAAAGTGGAGACTCAACTTGTGTGTTTTCAGCAGCAACCTCTTCTCTGTACACCAAAGCCCTTGATACAAATAAGAGGAGGCAGACAGCTTCCCACTCTGCTGATGAAAATTTCAGCCACTGTGTGCGGGGTCTCATTGGTCTTGTTTAATTTTCCTTATTATCCCCAGAAGCCCTTTGCCACCCCTAAAGTCAGTGGTTCGGTTGTTACTTAAATTCAGTAGAGCTTCCCTTCTGCTGAAGGCTGAACAGAAGCTCTGCACTTCATACCAAAATGAAGCAGAGAAGTCACTTGATTGTTGTGCGGCTTCTCTCAAGTTTTTGTTTTGTATTAAGACCATTTGAAGTTGTTTTGAAAGTCCATAATAAATTCCAAGAAAGGCAGTAGTAACTTCAGCTTCGCAGTTGGACTTGATCTTAAAGGTCTTTTCCAACCTTATCAATTCTCTGATTCTGTGGCTGGCATCAGTGTCTCAACAAAATAGTGATTTTTCTGCTTTGACTGGAATACAGATGGCATGTACTGCTACTGCTGTCTGTTTGGGATGTCCACACTACTGCTGTCCCCTTGAAACCTCACTGAAATTCAGCTGTGCTCCCAATGTTTTTCTTAGATTATGGGTTAGTCACAGGGACATGAAGGGAGCGAGTTTGTGTGCCCTTCAGGTAGTCATGAATTCTTTGGTGAACTGACTGAGCTTAAACTCAATGTTGCTCCTGTTCAAAAATTGGTATTAGGTGCAGGATCAATTGAAATCTTTCTTTGGATCAGTTTATCCCTTGTGGCTCCACCTGTGGCCCCCCTGCTACCAAAAACCAGGCCATGCAAAACCAACACAGGGATGCTCCTGGCTTTGCTGTAGGCTTGCTCTCACAGTAAAGTGTGCTTGACTACACTAAGGCACAAAGCTGCCTGCAGCTATTCTTCATATTCTACTGTTGGAGCTGTTAGTCCCCTGGGTTAGTTTTCCACAGAGCGTCTGCTCAGTGGCAGGTTCAAGTCTGCCTTAGGATGTTGGAAAAGTTCCCTGTATGCTTACGGGTAAGTAATTTCCCCTCACTGTGAGTCATCAAAAAATACGTCCCTGTCCTTGTGAAATGCCTGATTGAGCAGTCAGAGGGATCTGTGAAAAAACCCTTCTCCTTTGTCAAAATTCCTTGGCGTGTTGTCTGGCAAATCTAGGGGACCCGTTTGGGTTAGGGTGCCACTGGCAGGCAGTGATAATACTACCATAACTTTCTACATGAGTAAAAAGCGTAAAGTGACTTGTCTGATTGTGTGAGGGGAGAGCAGTTAAATGTGTACCATTAAGTGCCTCAGAATGATACGACTTGTAATTGATGGCTGTTGCTATTTGAAAACACAGTAGTAAGTGGTAAACTACTTGTAGGTTAAGAAGAAGGTAGGCAACTTAATTCATTAACTCCATTAAAACTCTGATTACCATTGGGCTGTGAGAATCTGGGGCAGATTTGCTTCAATTTATCCACATATTAAAAATTCCAGCAGAAATTTCTCTGTATGTTCCTTAAGTCAGAATATACATGATAGATTCCATTATAAAGGATAATTGATAACTTTTGTCTCTTAAAAAATCCTCCGGAGTAGGAAGGAAGTCAAAAGACTAGCAGTTACTTACTAGGGGTGTGCTAAATGAAAAAAAATCATAACTCAAGGAAATTAAGGACTTAGTTTCTAGTGAGTCTGCATGTACATTCTAACAGAGGAGATACTTGTGCCTTACTTGGTAAGATTTATGCTTTTTCCTGTGTAGTATTCGTGGAGGGTGTGCCCTGTGCATTCGGGCTTGGTGTTTGGCATACAGGAGAGAACATACCACCACCTGTTCATTGCCCCTCTGCTGACTGATGAGTCTTGCTCTTGATCTGCTTTTGGGTTTGTATTTTTCTTTCTTGAAGGCTTTGTTCCATCTTCTGATCCCCACTGAACTTGGAAGTCTGCCCTAGTCTTTCAAGTACTTTGTGACACAGGAGCTCACATTACTGAATTTAATTCAGAAATGGTCAAGCCAAATGCTTTTGATCTCGCTACCTGTGAAGATCTCTGGCATGCTTTATTCAGGAACTACCTGGTTAAAGGGTCACGGATAAAGAGTCCACTCTCACCCTTCTTTTCTTCAGATCTTGCTATTTTTTCTGAGACACTGAGCCCACCTGCTCAGGGGATCTTACTTAACAGAGCCATCAGCACCAGGGTCATGTCATGTGTCACTGCTGTTCAACTCATAGGCCATTCTTGATGCCACATTCCCTTCACATTCATTATCTACCATGAATGCTCATCACAAGACCCTCAAGGGAAGTGCCAGCACCCACAGAGAAATATTCCCCTCAAAGACAGCATGAGAATTCTTAAGAGAAAATCTAGTATGCACTCCCCTGAAATGCTATCCTGGAGGGATGATGTTTTACCCCACCTGTTGACCACCTTGGGCTATTTTGCGTAGTTTCTGTCTGAGACTGGCATTGCTAAATTTGGCTCATAACAACATTCAGTTCATATTTTCAAATTGGACTGGTAAAGATGGTAGGGAGAGTGCCAAACCTCTTTTCCTCTGCCCATTCTCAGCCTCAAACTTTCACATCAACTGGAATGTGACTGCTATGTTATCTGTTATCTTGGAAGCGTATTATACCTTGTGTTTGAGCCTGGATACGTTGCTTAGTGGATATGTTACCTGCAGTTAAGTTTGTCTCCCTTCTACTTCCCAACTAATCCTTTCCATTCTTTTACCAGGGTCCTTCTCGTGTTCTTTCTTTGACAAGAGCTAACACTCTTGAATCCAAAGGTTCTGAATCCCTCTAGCCTCTAATCATACAAAGGCTGGTTCCTAGAAACAGTACTGCTGTAGCAGATACTTTCTTAGACTCAAGCAGAAAACTTCAGGTTGGCACCAAATATTGAGCTTCTGCAAGATCTTCTGCAATGAACAGTGTAATGTTCTGGATTGTGACTGCATTCAGTACCTTTTCTAGAGGTTCAAGGAGATGGTTCCAATTTCCTAAATGTCGGGATGCTCACATTGTCTCCAGCCCATGGATGTCTTGTATTTCATTGTTTCCTCTGTCCATGTCTGAGCAAACGTTTGCCCAGGTTCTCGTGCATCTTCACTGCAGAGGGATCTGGTTCCTTTACCTCAGTGGAAAGAGTTGTTACAACTTGGTGAAGCTTTCAGTTTTATTCCTTAGGTTGTGAGTTAACAGCACCTCTTTTCCACTCAGCCCTTAGAATTTATCATATTCATCAGTTCTGTGTTCCACATCGCTTCAGTTTGTCACACAATGGCACAACAGCCACTGCAGAACAACTTCTCTTGGAGACCTGTGCCAGTGTGCACTTGGGATGAGGTGTTTTCTTCCAATTTAAACGTTAAACTTTGGATGCTCATGATCACCTCTTGAGTCTAGATTTATGTTCATTCTCTTCTAGGAAGTTGACTTGCTTTATGCCTATTGCCCTTTCCAGAGGAGCAAGAGGAGACTCAGGTCTGCATTTGATATCCCCGTATGCTGTTCTTCTCAAAGATGAGGTTTCTCTGGAAACCTTGCAAATACCTTCCACAGTGATTCTAGAGGCATTTTATCCTGGCCTTTTAGTATTTTTCCTAAGGCTTTGTGCTTCTAGAAAAGAAGTTCTAACTAAAGACTGCAATGCAAGGGTAGCCATTGTATATGGATCCACTATGAAATGCTGGAAAAGGAACAAGGGAGCACTTCCTGACCCTCATCAGTACCTTTGGTCACAGCTTTCTGCTGTGCGGGCCCCTGGCATTCTTCTTGCATTCCTGCTGTGCTAGTCTTGAAACATCCAGAGCTGAATCCAGTCTTTGGTAGGGCATCAGCATGGTCCTTTGCACAGCAGGGTTCTCATCTTCTGCCAGGATACTCCTTGGCAGGTTTGACTGCTGCGAGTCGCCATCTGTCAGAATGTACATGTGGACTCATTTGAAGAAAGAAAGCTTTCTTAGCAGGAATCTGTGTTCTTCGTGACGTGCAGTCCACATGTACATTCCTGTCCCATCTGCTTTTCCCTTCTCTTTAATTCTTTTTCAGATGCAATGCTGTTGAGAGAGACTGAAATGGTGGTAAATGCACTCTCTTGTATGTCACACATGAAGCAGGAAAAGGAGAAGCGAGAGTAGAGGCTCCACAGATACTGCAGAAGGGCAGCCTTGCAGTATAACCTGGCAGGGCAGAACTGTGCCTGCTGTTAGAATGTACCTGTAGACTACCTGTATCATACATTGGTTACTGGTAAGTATTTTTTTTTTTCACTTGATTAGGGTGATAGGACTGTCCTTTGGCTTCATGGATGGAGCATCATTTAGGGACTGCAGGCTTATCTGTTGGTTTTTCCATGTCTGTGAGGGCAGTGAGGGCTGTACATTTGTGTATGCCCACAAACTATGCTGTCTCCAGTTATTAACACTTCACTTTGCATCATTGTTTAAGTGTTACATACAGAGTTCTGATATTAGCTAAAGTTATTTCCTGTAGTAATAAACTCTTTCATCAGTTCCAATTTACCATTAAGCTTTATTTTTTTCCCCTGAATTGCAAAGTGTGGGGTTTTGCATGACCAGTAGTTCATGCTGTAGACTTAATTTCTTGACGTCTGGTTCACGCATATAATATCCAGTAACTGTACCAGAATTTCAGTAGCATCTTTTTACTTGGTCACCCAAGGTTATCATTTCAATTCCAAACAATTACTAATAACTGCTAGTTGTTCTGATAGGTAATTTTTATGAAACCAAGATAATGTAGAGGTTGATCTATTGGTAGGGTGAATGCTTGTATCACCTGTTCAGACCTAGGATGTTGGCAATTGGAAGACTTCTCTAAGGTTTGAAAATGTACCCACAAATCTATTTTACTAGCAGTTCTTGGTCCATGCAGGCAGCAGAGTTGGCTTTGCCATGTTTATTTTGTATTGACCTGGATACATTTATTGATTTCTTTCTTGATCTTGCATCTTAAGTGGTAAATCTTAACTTCCTCAGTCCATTGTGCCTTGGATTCAGCTACAGCTGATGTGGAGGCTGTGAAGCACTGTAGGATAAAAACACTGCTTTTGTGAACTTAGTCTTGGAGAACAGATTGCACAGGCTGTCAAGAAGCTAAAGAGAGCTCTCTTACAAGCTGTGTTCTTTGCTGTAGCTGATAAATAATTTATACTAAAATCTTTCTTTCTCAGTGGCAGAGCACCACATATGTCTGCTGCTGGAGCAGACTAACGCTGTGATTCTGTGTTCTTCCTCCTTGCAGCCAACATGTGTGTTGTGAAGGTGGATGGGACTCCTTATCTGTGTAAAGCTGATGAGGTTGGAGAAATATGTGTGAATTCGGGAGCAACTGGGACAGCATATTTTGGCCTCCTCGGAATCACCAAGAATGTATTTGAGGTTTGGATTTCTTTGTAATTGCTACATTTCTACTATTTCTTCTTGCAAACAGACTTATTTATTCCTTAAAGGCCTTTTGAGGATTTTTTTTGTGTGTGCGCCTGTATTTTATTGTTTGGTTTGGTTTGGTTTTTTAGTTAGATAGAAAAAGCCCTGGTCAGGTACACTCGGCTTCATTCATAGATTACAACCAAAAATACCAGGTGTCATCTGCAGTCAATCAGCTGCTTCTGTATTCCACAGTCCAGTGTAGTACCTGTGTAAGCATTTAAATTTATCTTACCTCTGAATTAACACAGTGGTCTTGTGTGTAGTTACCTGAAGGCATTTCAATCTTTCTGCCCATATTTTTCCTTGCAGTGCTACCCCATTTCATGTCTTTTGGCAGTAAAGGAGTGAAAGTCCTTATCAGTCCAGTGAGTATCTGAATCCTTCTGTGTTCTTCCAGGCCATCCCAGTGACTGCAGCTGGCATGCCTGTATCAGACCAGCCCTTCACAAGAACAGGATTGCTTGGCTTTGTGGGTCCTGTAAGTGTGAACAAGCCCTCAGGGCCCTGTTTTGTTCTGACTCCCAGCTTTAAAGTGATGCCTCTGAATTCATCAGGATTTTGTGTCAGGGCACTGACCTCGTATAGATCTCAAGAGTATTGTTGGCTTGAGTCAAGCGTGTATTGCCAGGAGTGAGGAGTTTTTTCTGCTCTGTTTCTAATCCTTCCTTCTTTTCAGGACTATTTGGTGTTTGTGGTAGGAAAATTGGATGGCTTGATGACAGTCAGTGGTCGCAGGCACAACGCAGATGATGTGGTAGCCACCGCACTGGCAGTTGAACCCATGAAGTTTGTCTATAGGGGAAGGTAAGTGTTAAAAACTTCAACACTGCTGATTGGGCTTTTTTGATGGTCATCAAGTGACATGGCATACACAGGAGCAATGCATGTAAACTTCTTCCTCTGTGTTTTGTAGGGAAGTTGGCACTAGGTTGTGAATTGTGCTGTCCCTGCTAACTTGAAAGACAAATATTGATACCCTGCTTCATGCATAATAGATTTTAAATTACTTTCACAGAATATGAAGATAGATCTTGAAGTGTCAGTTTGAAACTTCTTTCAAAGCTCTTCTTAAGACACTCAGAAGAAGCTCATATGACAGATGTAAAACACCTCTGTCCCCCGAGCCTTTTGGGTGGCTGAGGGAGGAACTGTGCCTCCTGTTCTAAAGAGCAAACTAGGCTCCTGAAAGACCCTCAAAAGTAGTGTGTTGTATCACCAACCTGAGTGTTCTTCAGTGGTCCGTGGCTCAAAGTCCAGAGGGAGATCAGTGATAAGTGGAGTGGGGTCTCTCAGGGTTCAGACTGGAACCAGTGCAGGCTGAGGCATTATTAATATTTCATCCTAGAAGAGGCAAGCCTTAAAACTAAGGTAATTCCCAAATGGGATTTAAATATTTTTCAGGGCAAGCATCTGATGGTCAGTAATTTGGCACAGCTGTCTTCCAGAAGGGACATTGTATGTAGGGGCTACAAGTCTAGTGTGCATGACGGAGTTCTATAGGCAAGGTTTGCGCAGCCCCTGCATGTATGGAACTTGCCTGTCAGACATGTGCTACATGGGTGACTGCAAATCCACCTGATCTCAACCAGAAATCAATTACAGCAAGGAACCCACATGGGTTCTAAATTTTTCTGTGATTTTGTGATGATCTGGCATGAATAATGCTTGTGTGTGTGAAACAGTGCCATGAGAGGTTGCAGCCATTCCCATGTGATGATAAGCCATGCTCTGTTCACCCTGTGTTGCATCCTATCATTCTTCTGTCCTTTGTGTTTTAGGATAGCAGTGTTTTCTGTGCCCGTTTTGCATGATGATCGGATAGTGCTTGTGGCAGAGCAACGCCCTGACGCCTCAGAGGAGGATAGTTTTCAGTGGATGAGCAGGGTTCTACAGGTAGTCAGTCTGTCCTTTTCTCTTTCCAGGTGAATAAGACTGATGCATGAAATGAGAATATTAGAGCTTTTTTTTTCTTTCCATAAACAAAACCTATTAGTGTAACCACAGAGAGGTGTAATAAGCTAATTTTTTTCAGGGTTGAGAATTAGCAGAATTTTGTAAAAACTGAGACTTTCTTACAGAATGTTTTTTTTTAACTTCCTACTACTAGTATTCTCAAAGTCCTAAGGGTGATGGGTTTTGTTTGAGTTAATGCTACATGTCTCTTTTGATTTCATACTGAGAGTTACGCCTGAAAATATTCACGAGTATACTGCCACTTATCAGAACAGCCCCTGAAAGCTTTTTATCGCTAACAACCTTATTCTAGATCTGCAACAAGAAGTATTAAAAACTTTTTCCCTTAATTATTTTACTGTATTTCCTTGGGAGTGAATGACATGAGGAAGGAGAACTGTGGTAGATTTGTATTTGTAGATTTTAGAATTAATCAATTCTAAGGAAGTGAAAATGGAGAGATCGGTTATGGAAGATTCTGGTAGGGGGACAACTGAAGGGAAGGATCCAGAGAGCAACTTAAGGGAAATTTGCTCTTACGAGTAAGACATTTGGGTAATAATGGTTTTTGTCTAATTTCAGCTTTCTTATCTTTTTGGAGAGAATATCTGGTATTGGGAGAAAATACTTTTGTTTCTCTTTTTAAAAGTGTCATAGCTAAAAGAGACACTTAAGATTTAGGCAGCAAAGATGCTTCCCTCCTAAATTTTGTGAGTTTTATGTTCTACTGCGCTTTTGTGATTGTGCCATACATGCTAAATTTGCTGTGATATAACTTTGGCTTTTGAAAATCTCTGCACTTTTTGCCCACTTTTAAGAGACTTTCCTAATCCCTGATGTGCAGGTGGCATCCCCTTGATAGAGGGCACAAGCAAAGTCCTGGGTCTGCTCCTGCTCCCATTGAAGTCATGGCACAGCTTCTATGAGTTCAGTGAGTGCAGAATTGGACCCTTTATTTGCAAATTGTGGTGCAAGTAAAAATTTTAATGTTATAAAAGACTTGAATTCAAATTCTTGCCCTAGCTACATCCCAGTTGATAATGTGGAATGTATTTTTTTTTAATTTCTGTGAAGGCAATTGATAGCATTCACCAAGTAGGTGTGTACTGCCTTGCCTTGGTGCCAGCCAACACTTTGCCAAAGGCTCCACTCGGAGGAATTCATATTTCAGAAACGAAGCAGCGCTTTTTGGAGGGTGCTCTGCATCCTTGTAATGTCTTGATGTGTCCCCACACCTGTGTTACCAACCTCCCCAAGCCTCGGCAGAAACAACCAGGTGAGGAAACCAGAATATGTGCTAGTTCTGCCAGACCTGTGTCATAAAGGGCACCTGCAGGCTGAATTGTTGTTTGTTCCTTAGGTTGTTTCTCCTCACTTTGCACTGTTCTTTTCAAAATGCAGATGTTGGTCCTGCGTCGATGATTGTAGGGAACCTTGTAGCTGGCAAGAGGATTGCACAAACCTCGGGGAGAGATGTTAGCCAGCTGGAGGACAATGACCAGGCAAGAAAGGTGACACTGGGGTCCTGGTATTAGTAAATATTTGAATTAGCTTATTCAGAATGAGAGAAGACCAGGTATGATATTCTGCTGAAAGTAAACCTGAGGCACTTTGAGTGAATCTGAGTGTCTCCTTCTTCTTCCATTTCAGTTCCTGTATTTAGCAGATGTTCTTCAGTGGCGAGCTCAGACAACTCCAGATCATCCACTCTTCCTTCTGTTGAATTCCAAGGTGAGAGGCACTGTAGGTCATACTTGGAGATTGAGATCAAAACAAAAGACTATTTAGATTCTAAGAAAATGCCTTCTAGAAGTCTTTTCCTGAAATGTTGCAGATTATTTTAAAGAAGCAGACAAAAATTGCTAGGTAGTAAGCAGCATAAATTTTTCCACTTCTGGAATTTTATGCCATATCTTTTATTCCACATTTGGAATTTTAGTATGCATTCTGCCTAGCTTAAAACATTGCAGTAATTGCATTTCCTGCTGGAACACAACTTTTGTCATATTAATGGAAACCATGATTCTGTCTTCATTCCTGATCACAAGGGTGACTGTAAGTCAGAAAGTGAGGATTTCCTGATTAGAAGATCTAGAGCCTAAGTAGAGAGCCCTTGGGACAGCTTTGGAGTCAGATTTTCCGGGAGCACTATCACACCCTGCAGGGGACCCTCATGCCTTGCCCTGGACTAGGCTCTGCCCTCAAAAAGGATAGCACGTAGAGTGACAGTAACAGCCCAGGGGCAAACTGGATCTGCCTTGTGCTGTGCTGTACTGCAGACAGGAGTCTTCCAGAAAGTCCAACAGCAGTCTTTGGGAAGTGAAAGATTTTTAGGTCTCATTCAGAGAGGCAAAAGAATTTAGGACATAGTTCAAACTTTCTAACTTTCCTTTTGAGACTGTGCTTTAGCAAAAGAAATTGTTTCAACATTGTTATTGCTAAAATGGTTTATTCTCTCAGAGTTAAGAAGATTTTGAGGGAAGTTTTCTAGTATGAAGCAGCCCTTTCCTGGATCACTTTGTTCAGGCAAATTTTACCCTTGATAGGGAGACTCTGCAAAAGGAAACACAAAACTTGGACACAAAGAAATTACCTGTTGGTGAACACCTGTCTTAAAGAATAGCTGGGGAGCTACAGTGCTACATGTTGGTGTGTTCACATGTCTCCAGGAGAAACCCTTTCAGTTTACACCTTTCCATGTCAATATCCAAGTCACTAAGCTGTTGCTGTTCCTTTAAAGGTTTCTGCTGTCACTTGTCTCCTGTGCAGGGTACTGTAGCCAGCACTGCCTCGTGCATCCAGCTGCACAAGAGGGCAGAGAGAGTGGCAGTCGCACTGATCGAGAAGGGGCGGCTGAATGTTGGTGACCACGTGGCCCTGGTTTACCCTCCAGGTAAAGCAACACAGATAGCAAAACCCACAATCACACAGCACAAGAAAGGAAGTTCTGTCCATTAATTGAACTGGAATAGTTTTTGCTAACTCTTAAATGCAAAACATTTTAAGCTGGGTGTGGAGCAGCCTGTTGATTTGAAGATACACTTGTGACAAATCTTTGCACCTAAATAACATTGTGTATTTTGATTTTGGTGAAAGGGGCCTATTGTTCTGATAAAAATGGGTTTAATTTCACAAATATCCTTTCCAGGAGTAGACTTGATAGCAACCTTTTATGGCTGTTTGTACGCTGGCTGTGTTCCCATCACTGTCCGCCCACCTCATCCGCAGAACCTCGCTACCACTCTGCCCACTGTCAAAATGATTGTAGAGGTAGGTATGAGACATTCCTCTCCTTGTGCTTTTGGGAAGTGTGGAATGGTTGATGCAGCTTGATGAATTGCTTTGCCACAGTCAGTGTAAAATAAGCTAGAAAATAAATATTCATTGTGCTGTGGCTGAGTCAATAATGACTTCTTCAGAAACTCATTTAAAATGATCTTCTATTGTTGTGATTTATTTTGCTTTGTTTCCAATTATTTTCTCCATCTCTTCATCTTACTGGTTATCTCATCTGGATGCATATGACATGACTTTGAGCATGCATTCCCTGATTTTATCAGTGGTTTTAATCTTGTGCCTTTTGCAGGTCAGTAAGTCTGCATGTATACTGACCACCCAAGCTATAATGAAACTGCTCAGATCCAAGGAGGCTGCAGCAGCTGTAGATATTAAAACATGGCCCACTATTTTGGATACAGGTATGGTAGCCAAAACAAGAAATAGTTTGAAGAGTGATGTATTTATTTTGCTACACCACAGCTGCCTGATTGAGTGGATGAATTGTGCATTGTTTTAAAATAGCTGTCCAGAAACTATAGGAAGGATCTGATGATAATGCTGTAAAGATACATTTTTTTGGCCTGTGCTTGTTTCCCAAAATAATATGGTACTCCTCTCTACTTACGTATTTTAAATAGATGATATGCCTAAAAAGAAGCTGGCTAGTGTTTTCAGACCTGCATCTCCAGATACATTGGCATACTTGGACTTCAGTGTGTCTACTACTGGTATATTAGCAGGAGTAAAGGTAGAGTAACAAGAGATAATTGTATTTCATTTCTTTACGTTTATAAAGAAATATGTAAACCCCTTTTTCTAGAAAAAGGTCCCTGAAAGCTCCTATTTTCCTCTTGCAGATGTCACACGCAGCTACAAGTGCCTTATGTCGCTCGATAAAGCTCCAGTGTGAGCTGTACCCATCCCGACAGATTGCCATCTGCCTGGACCCATACTGTGGGTTAGGCTTTGCACTGTGGTGCTTGTGCAGGTATGACTCTGGAGCTCTGGGTCTCCTCACATGTGCCCAGCCTTCTCCAGAACCCCAGGGAATGGACATGGGTGAAACTGTCAAAGAAACCCAAATGAACCTTCTTACCAGTAATTCAGAAAACAGCTTTTGTGCTAAGAAAATCCATTAAAGTCAGTTACTTGAGTAACTTCAGGTTTGCAAGTGGTATTAATTGGATACCAAATTCAAGGAAGAAAAAAAAAGGGACTTCACTGTCTGTTTCACATTGATTAAGTAAATCCTTTTGAAGTCTTTTGAGATTAAACGATATGTTTTACAAGACCTTTAAGGTGTTCACTGCAAGATTGGTATGCAGTAAGAAATACTGCTAAAGGAAGCAGTTAAGTGTTTCTTAAAACGAGTGAGTCCTGACTTGATTCAACCAGATAACTACTCTAATGCAGCACATCTCACAAAGCTGCAATTTTTTTTTGCCTTTTAAAACATGCCATATACATTAATGAATTAAATTTTCATGTTCCTATTGCTTCCTCTCCCCAGTGTATATTCAGGTCACCAGTCCATCCTGGTGCCTCCTCTGGAGCTGGAGAGCAATGTGTCTCTGTGGCTGTCTGCTGTCAGCCAGTACAAAGTGCGTGTCACCTTCTGCTCGTACTCCGTGATGGAGATGTGCACCAAAGGCCTTGGGACACAGACTGATGTTCTCCGGGTGAGTGGGCTTCATTTTTCCACATACTGACATAAACATACATGTATCTTTCTAAAAATACTTCACTTCGGCTTGGAGAAGATGGATTTTTAAGTGTTTCTGTGAGAGCCTTCCATTATGACTTGATTTTTGGGGAGTGTTGAGACTGCTGGAAGATTCAGCTTCCATGTTTCTGGTGGAGGAAAAAACAAGAAGTCTTCTATTTTCAGTTTTAGTCATTGTGCAACCTCTGTGCTGCTGGATGTTTTTGAGATTTTGGGCAAAATACATAGCAAGCCTATCAACTTGTTTGTGTTTGAGACAAGAAAAAAACCCAACACCCAAACAAAAAAACCCCAAACCCAAACAAAAAAAATCCCGGACAAAACACACACCAACAGAAGGAGAAATACCGAAGGCCCACCAAACACAAAAAACCTCACCCAAAACAGCCAAAAGAAAAAGCCTCCTGAAAACTCAGCAAGTCTCACTTACTTTCAGATATCACTTGATACTAGAAGTGTTGAGTTCTGAAATGGATATAGTCTTCCCCAGTCCTGGAAGTGTTCCAGGCCAGGTTGGATGGGGCTTGGAGCAGCCTGATCTAGAAGAAGGTGTCCCTGCCTATGCAGAGGGGTTGGAATGAGATGAGCTTTAAAATCCTTTCCTTCCCACTCAAAGCTATGCTATATGATTCTTTGATTCCTAACAGCAATTACACCCTAATACGCCTATTTATTTTTGAGGGAAATCTCTTAACTCAGATTTAATTTCCTTGAAGAGGAAGGAGTATTCCCACAGCTGTAGTAACTTGGCTGCTCAGGATTTCCATTGGGAATGTGTGGCAGCTCCTTTACAAACGTGGCTGTACTGTGTGCTCTCAATAGAGACAAAAAAAATTCTGTCCCTCTGTTCCCCTGGACCTCACCAAAGGGAATCCTGGCCCACAGCCAGTTGCTCCAGGTTCATGTTCATGTTGAGAGGAGCTGATGATGTCTGGAACACCTAAACTGTGCAGTGCTGGGAGCCAGCGGGTCTCTGGCGAGCCCAGCCCTGTGCCAGAATGACATTTTGGGGGGGTTTTCAGCTCAAAATGCTGAGTGCCTGTGTTGCAGCTACACAATGTCTGTAGTGTTAAACCAGTTCATGTCTTACTCTAGTGCCTATAAAGCTCTTCTGTTGCGCAAATAAAAATGTTTATTTCTAGAATTGCTGCCTTTGAAGTTACAATGTTGTTCTCTTCCCCCACCCTCTCAGATGAAGGGGGTTAACTTGTCCTGCGTGCGCACCTGCATGGTGGTGGCAGAGGAGAGACCGAGGATCACCCTCACTCAGTCTTTCTCCAAGTTATTCAAGGACCTGGGCCTCTCTGCTCGTGCAGTGAGCACTACCTTTGGGTGCAGGGTCAACGTAGCAATTTGCTTACAGGTGAGAATAAACTGCTTGTTCCTTACACGGAATATCTGGGAACTTGGTAGAAAATCACGTTCAGATGAATGGATTTCTTTTTCTAATGAACTAGAGCTCCATTGCTTGCTTGCTTCATCACCAAGTTAAATAAGCTTTTTAATAAGATGTTTAATATGACGTTGATTATGATAATTTCACATTTCTGTGCTAATTGACCAACTGATTTGCTTTTCCAATCCAGAGGGTCAAACTAAGAAACTTGTTTCCTTCCTTCTATGCAGCAGCAGTATTAAATAAGCAGCTTCCTATTCATAAATATTACACGTTACAAGCAATGCTCTTTCAGCTTTTGTGTGATTCAGATTTTGTCTTGTTTTGTGTAATGTGGAATTAAATGGAAGACAGAATTCCGCAAATAAGACCCAGGAAAACTGACAGAGTTGGCAGGTTTTTTTGACTTTTAAAGATCTCAGATGAGTATTAGCAACATGCAAATATTTTTGTCTCACCTTGTGTGAGAGCTGGGTTTTTTTTACTTCGAGTATAAAAGCAGAAGCTTTGAGAGGGAGAATATGCCCATAAAGTACTCAGCCCTGCTTCACAGTCTGGAGATGACATACTGTGGTCCAGAACCACCTTTGACAGTTTAGTATTCAGCTGATAATAATATTTTATGTGTAATTTAACCAGATGAAGTCTATCTTTTCTTAATGAGATATTTCTTTTCCAGTCAGGAGATTAAAAAAATATATAAATATATATATTCCAAAACTTATCTGAAAAATCAGCTATTAAGTAAGCATGGACTAAAAAACGGGAAAGCACCCTGGGGTTTGGAGCATGCTTGAGTTAGTAAATAAAGTGCTCAGGCTTCAGATGAGGCAGTATGTAGCTTTGTATGTAGAGAATATCTTAGGGGGCACATGGATTAAGTATATGTAATTGTAAACTTAATTTCCAAATTTTTTTTGTATAAATTACACTTAATAAAATAGGATTCTGTGAAAATTGCTGCTGTACTTCTGCAAAACTTTTTGTTTTCCCTTTTTTCTTCTTCCTGGTGCCCACTAGATGAGGAAAAGCCTTTTTAGTTCTCAGAATATGTTACAGTGTTCTAGGTTTCCCGCAAGAGAGATATTCTGGGACATGAGTTACCTACATCTGTTGCCATTCACAATTGTTTCCTTAGTTTCTATAGTTTCTTTCACAATTAAAGGAGAAAGGATTTTTAACAAGACCAAGCTAAATGGTTATAAAGAAGGAAGGTCAGAGTGATTTTATGAATCAATGAGTGGAAAAGCAGGAAGGATACACATGAAATCAAGATGACTGTAAATTAAGATTTTGAATTCATTGAATAAAATATTTCAGCTGCCAAGTGTGAAAGAATAGCTTTCCAAATTGCCTGTGTGAATAAAAATTTCAAAAGCCAGTTTGGGATAAAGAAGGGGGAAACAGTTTTTCTCAGAATACTGAATAGCAGTATGAAAAGGACTCTAAAAAAACACCATGAGGAATACAGGACTGCTGGGCAGTTAAGCTTCCCCTTCATTTTATGCCTTTTTCATCTCTGTTTTCCATTCTTGAGCCCCTTTTTAGTGGAAGGGATTTTCTACTCCTTTCGTCCCATTCTTCCAAAGTGATACATGTATTAACTTTTTTAATGGATTGGATTTAAATGAATGTAAATGAATGACTAAATTTTTGATACAGATTAGCAGACAGATAAATACCTGTCTTCCCACCCTGCTGAACTGGTTCACTGAGAAGGTGTTTCTGAAGCTGCAAAGTCCTACAGGGGGAGAAGCAATTTATTATGTAGCAATGTATGAGTTGCCTTAGCCCTCTTTTGTTCATTATCTGTGACTTGCATGTTTCCCAAAGAACCACCTAAAAGCACCAAGCTCTTAAATAATCTGAAATGGAAATCTTCTTTTCATTCTTAAACAGTGTAAGTTTTGTTTTCTGTCTTACTGTGTGTATCTTATGTTTCCAGTGCCTCTTTGTTTGTATTTTCTTTTTTTCCCCTTTCTCTCTGTTTCCCACACTTTGATGGCCTCTGTTACTTCTGTTTGTGGTCCTGCTGTCAGCCAAACAGGCTGGGCAAGCTGGCTGAACAGGTATAGTGATGCATGTGTGCTTGTCACATCCTAAAGTCCATCTGGTTCTGCGGTGTTAGGGGCTAGGCCCACATAGGTTTATGCTTACATCCCTTTGCACTGGCTGTGTGGGTTTTAGAGCAGGTGCTTACTCAAATAAAATCATAAAAGCTGAATTTTAAATTTAAAAATTTTGCAAAACTTGGACTTACCTGCACCACATATTTCACTTGTGCATTCATTAACTGATTTCATAAGCAAAGGCTCTATAGTAGTCACTGTAGAAAGGGGGGCTACTTTACTCTATTTCTTGTACATTAGGGAAGTGCTTTATAAGTGTCGGTAAAAAAGGGAGAGAAATTTGTGAATTTATGTGGCTGTGAGAATGAAAGCAGGATGTTGTGGCTTCTGTTGAATTGAATTTGTTTCTTCCTCCTTATTCTTAGGGAACAGCAGGACCGGATCCAACAACAGTCTATGTAGATATGAGAGCACTTCGACATGACAGGTACAGTCTGTGTTAAAGCAATAACTCTTCAATGGCTATGGAGAAGAAACTTAAGCCTTAGTGCATTGGTTTGTTGAAATATTCTTGGCAGCAGCCAACTGACTCCCTGCCATGTTATATCCTTGTGCTGTGCAATTCCAAGAAATCTGCTCTCTAACAATCCTTTAGGTAGTGGTAATAGTACAGAGTCTCTCGTAGTCTTTTTTTCCCCCTTCAAACCAAAACAACTCTGTTCCCTTAGTCTTCCCAAGGCTGCACTATGTCACTTAAATCCAGTTAGGCTCCTTGCTCTTTACTGTTTGTAATTCCTACTGATGCTCTGCCATGACGCAGTGAGACAAGTAGAGGTCCAGGAGAATCCAGAAAAGAAGGTGAATTTAAAATGCTGGTAGGACTGCAAACTTCAAGCTTTTTTGGGAAAAGTTAGTCATCTTTCCAGAGAGCAGAGTTACAGATTCTTGAAAGAAACATGGTCTATGGGAATGCTAGTAGGGAAGTGTTGAAGACAGCTAGAAACTTGTAACTGTAAGTTGTGAATAACTGAGAGTAATTGGGTGATTCATTGCAGCTCAGTTGGTGCAGCTAAGGATGGGGTAGCAGTGGATATACTAGAACACATCTGTTTAACTTCTGTTTAAGTTCTTGTCTTGGTTTGAAAGACAGATGTCTGCCAATGAAGGCAGGAACCTCCCTTGGAATGGGGAATATGACCCCCTTCCCTCCAAATTATTGTAATTTTAAAATTTTGGGCCTTCCAGGCACAGATATGGGAAAAGGAATAGCAGTTCTTTCCTAGTACATATGTGTATAACAAGGCAAACAAGCAACAACAACGGCAGCAACAACAAACAAACCCAGACACCCCTGGCAGCGCTCTCTGGGCTGTCAGGCACCTTCCCCTTTGGTGCAGTTCCGCTCACAGCCAGCAGGGGCGCCGGTGGCTCCCGGCCGGGCAGGGCCGGTGCGATGGCTCCCCCGCGGCTGCAGGGGGCGCTGTGGCGCCAGCTCGGCCACATCTCCTGTCACGTGGTAATGGCGGACGAGCCGGCGGAAGGGCTGGGAACGGGGCTTCCTCTGCAGCCTCACCGGGGCAGCCCATCCCGGTGCCCCTCAGGGTGGCAGAATGGGCTGTAGCGGGAACCTCGGCGCAGCGGCTGGAATGGCAGAGGTGGGCACCCCCCGGGGTGGCAAACAAAACGTAGCAGAAGCTCTGCAGCCGTAGCAGGAACCGCGGGGGCTCAGGCAGACACCGGATATCGGGGTGTAGTGAAAAACCCAAAGCAGCAGCAGAAGACAGCGGGGCTGGGCAGCAGCAGCCGGGCTCCCGCAAGCAGCCGAGAGAGACTCCCTCAGAGGGGGAAGGGGGGAGGGGTTGCGGGTTTTCCCCTGAGGCACCTGAGTAGATGGTGAGGGTCGTTTTCCAGTGAGGTTGGGTATCACCAAGGTCCCAGTTCAAAAGCCTACTCATGGTAGAAGCAGTAAAAGGCAGAACTCCACAGTGGCAGCAAATTCTTCCCACAGCAACCACAGACCCGTCCCCTCTGATCCAAGAGTGAGTGAGAGAGAGAGAGCCCTGGCCCCCCAGCCAAGATCTCAGGTATCTCTGCTCTTCCCAAGAGAAAGCCCCTCAGCTAGGAGAGTGTAGCCAGCTGCACCCTTCCCCCTTCTTTGTGGCTACGTTTTTTTGTCTCTCTTAAGTACCGGTCATTATCATCTCTTAGGCAACAGATGGGAGAAAATTCCTTGAGAGAAAAAGGAAAAAAAAAAAGAAAAAAATCTTAACCTCCAACAGTTCTTAAAGCCTTGTACAAATGTATCCTCTTATTTTCTCAGGGTGCGTTTGGTGGAGAGAGGTTCTCCACACAGTCTGCCACTTATGGAGTCTGGGAAGGTGAGAGACTGACTGTGATCCTTCCTTCTCATAGAATCACAGAATGGTTTAGGTTGGAAAGGACTTCTAAGCTCATCTCATTCCAGTTCCTATCTGCCATGGGTGGGGACACCTTCCACTAGACCAGGTTGCTCCAAGCCTCATCCAACCTCACCTTGGACACTTCTAGGGGTGAGGCAACCACAGCTTCTCTGTGCAACCTGTGCCAGGGCCTCATCACAGGGAAGAATTTCTTCCCGACATCTAATCTAAACCTCCTCTTTCAGTTTAAAGCCATTATGATACTCGTTATGTCCTCATGGCCCTCACCTCAGCAGGGAGCTGCATCACCTGGATCTCAGTACAGAGTATGTGGGACAAGCTTGGCTAATTGGAATGTGTCCAGGAGAACATGTAGTTAGGTAGTTAAACATGTAGAACATGTAGATTGGGTAGTTAAAGTGAAGACAGGTGCATGACATGAGGCAATAGGACAAGCTGTTACCACCAAAACAAATCTGAGGCCTTCTGAAGGCATTTTCTAGGTGTGAAACCAATGCTGAAGCTGCGAAACGGCTGCTCAGAGTTAAAATTATTTAACAAGTTAAATAACAGTGGTAGGAAGAGATGGTTGGTATCTGATGGTGCAGAAAGAAGTAGTAAAGGAAGCACAGACTGCTGACTTCTGATTAACTTTTCTTTTGATTAATTCGTTTTCTTCTGTTTGCTTCTTATTCGAGATTCTTCCGGGAGTAAAGGTCATCATAGCACACACAGAAACCAAGGGACCTCTGGGAGACTCGCATTTAGGAGAGGTAAAGGTTTGGTACCGTTGTACTGTGTTTATCAGCAGTGATGTGATACATCGATACCTCCTGTTAGATAAATGCCTTCCTTCCCCTGAGTGGGACGGCCAGGATCACCCTGGTGTGGCATGTGAATGAACGCCACAGAAAGCTGGCACTGTTTGCATGCCTGCACATGTGTCTGCACAGCATGAGGTGAGACCAGGGCACTAGGCTGTGTCTGCCTGGCAGCTAGGACTGGAAGGGATGTACTCCCATCAGTGGGCAGCAGCAATAAGGTAATTTGCTGCTTGGTTTAACCTTTGTTTTATAGTCGTCTTCTGTTGTGTAATAAGATGCCCAGGTAATAGGTTAGCAGGTGTTCCTTTCCAGTAAGCCGAATGCCTGGTTCATTTTTTAATGGCCTTTACCATCCCCCAATTACATGTATGTAAACTCCTTTTCCCTGGTCAGAAGTTAATGATTTCAATAAAACTGGCATTTTGCAGTAGTCAAAATTGTTGGTCAATCAAGCATCAATCAATAATGCTGTCTGTATCTGGCAAAATAACCTATGTTTATTCCAGTTTGGATTTGGTTTATCCCCTAGATATGGGTGAGTAGCCCACACAATGCTACTGGTTACTACACAGTGTATGGAGAAGAAGCACTGCACGCTGATCACTTTACAGCTCGCCTGAGTTTTGGGGACACTCAGACCGTGTGGGCTCGCACTGGGTACCTGGGCTTCCTGCGCAGGACAGAGCTGACGGATGCCAGCGGAGGTGAGAGGAAACACCTGGATCTACAGGGGCACTTGTGTGAGGCTCCTTGGGGAAGCTGAGCCAGCAAAGATTAGGCTGTCCAGCAAGTTTATGCTGACTTCCATCACAGAAGACTCCTGAATTAAGTAGGAGATGTTCTATCATTCAGCAGGTTCAGGACATGCACAGACACCAGTGATTTTGCAGTCTTTCAGAAGTTAAAGGTCTAGAGGAGAAACTTTGCAGTACAGAAAATAAATTGTTAATCTTGGGGGTTTTTTGGTCTAAGCCAAGATGCCTAAATCTGGGAAAAGTTTATCTTCCGCCTGCTCTGTTTTCTGTTGAGACAGAATACAAAGTAGATATAGCTCTTGATTATCATATATTTAAAAAAATAAATCTCTGAACATGCTAAAAAAAGGAGTTTGTCTGTAAATTAATAAGAAATGTATACTGCTGGTTTTCTGTGATTGGACATAAATAAATGGTGGTGTCTACATGAATAGTGTCAGTGTCCCAACTGCTGCCACTGGATAATGATAGCAAGTTTTTGTGCCTTGTAACTTTCTGAAAAATCACATATCTTAGAGATTTTTATCACCATGAAACAATGTCAGTTGTCCTTTAGCTTTTAAGAGGCTTTGTGCAATGAATTAACATACAGTACACATGAAATACAATTTCCTAGCATGATTTTCACCTCCAGTGACACAATTGAGCAGAACTATAAAACAGTTAACAAAGAAAAAGCAAAATTGAACTGAACAGAGTTACAGGATGAATGTGGAGAGTGTGTCCTTCAGGTAGGGTCTAGGAGAGCTTTGTTTGTTTAACCTTTTTATTTAAAGCTGAGGCTGGGGAGAGGACAGAGTTGTTCTTACTGTGTAAACTGTGGGATCTTAAGAAGCTAAGTAGAATTTTGCTGGCATGAGGACAAGTGGGTATAAGCTGGTGTTAAAAAGAGAAGAAGTTAAATTTGGAAATTGGAAAAGTGTTTGTGTCAATCAGAGAAGAAAAGTTCTCTGGTAAGAATAGTGGAACAAAAAGATGCTTTAACTTTGGATTTTGCTTGGGTTTATGAACTGAGGTTACATTATATGAGAGAAAGGACGGAACTGGATGACCCAGAAATTCTTCTCAGTGTGGTTTCAGTTGCTTGGAGTCAAAAGGCAGAAGTGCTACATGAGCTCTTAATTCTCACCAAATGCTAGAGCTTGTATTACAGACTCTCTCCCCTGGGAAGCACTGGGAACATCTTGAATGTCAGGAATAAGCACATACAAGTGACTGTGTTTGTCCTGCAGATGTGATGATGTTGAAATGTGTGTGCTGTATTGCAGAGAGGCACGATGCCCTGTATGTGGTGGGCTCTCTGGATGAAACACTGGAGCTCAGAGGAATGAGGTACCACCCCATCGACATAGAAACCTCTGTAATCAGGGCACATAAGAGCATTGCAGAATGGTAAGAACCTCAGCATTATTCTTCTGTATCATTTTATTTCTTTTAAAGTCGAAGAACTTGTAACTTCCTTGGCTGTGTCGGAATGCACATGTGGGTGTGGTAAACACATCTCAAGGATTTCATGGACGATGTCTTCTCACACATATTATTCCCATTTGGCCCTAATGACTTATGTATATCATTGGCTGTAGGTCCTCTCCAGCCTCAAAGCGTTCAGGTTTACTCGTAAGCTTTGGGAGGTCTTGTCTTTCTTTTAAGAATCTCTTTTAATAACTTGTCTAGGTATTTTTTCCTCCCCATTAATGTGTGTGTCATGCCGACAGTGCTGTGTTTACATGGACAAACCTGCTGGTGGTGGTGGTGGAGCTGGAAGGCTCGGAGCAGGAAGCGCTGGATCTGGTCGCACTGGTGACAAACGTGGTCCTGGAGGAGCATTATCTCATCGTTGGTGTCGTTGTCATCGTGGATCCCGGGGTCATTCCCATCAACTCCCGTGGCGAGAAACAACGGATGCACTTGAGAGATGGATTTTTAGCTGATCAGTTGGATCCTATTTATGTTGCCTACAACATGTGAAAACAGCAAATCACATCAAGGCTAAAGCACCGAAATCCAAGGAACTTTCCTCATAATAACATCAGAATCCATGTTCTGTTTTTAAAAGCTGTTGAAGACCTTAGAAAAGTGGAGATACTTCTCTTTACATACAGACCTTCATCTCCCAGATTGCATTTGCTTTCATAAACCCATTGTAACAGTCACAGCTGTCTTAGGATGGAGAGTTGGCTGGAATTCCTGAAGGAAGCTTATTAGAACTATCATGGACCAATTTTATTTTAGCAGGGAGCAAGGAGTGGGGGAGAATAATTATGAATGTCAGTACTTGATGCACTGCATAAAAGGACATAGAGTGGGGTGGGGAGAGAACACCAGCTGTGAGGAGGACTCGTGGAAACAGCAGCCAAAGTTGTGAGTAACCATCCAGAGTTCACTCTCCACATGACTGCAATATAGCAGCAGTATTGGGGTTGGGATGTAACCTTCAACATTGCACACACCTCTACCACATTCTTTACTGAAAGGAATTTTGCACATATTTGAGATTTAAAAATGCAACGTTTTTATTTTAAATCACTGACTCATCCCTATTCAGAAGAAGCCAACCTGTTCCAATCCCGGAATCAGTGTAACAGTTATGCTGCTGTTCAGCTTTTTTGTACCAAGCAAAAACAAATACTGTAACAAGGTTACTTACAGTGCCGTGCTGGACTCTGTAATGCTATAAACTTTATAATAAAATACAAAGTAATAACCAGTTTTAAGTTCTTGATGCAAGAGCCTTCAGTGTTCTTGCTCTTCTAACTCCATGGTAAAGTTGCTTGTTTTCATAGTGTTAGCTGTTAATTCCTGCCCTGTGTAACACCAAGGATTTGAAAATCCATTCCAAAGCCACTAGTCTCTGAATGATTTGTACAAATGTTTACAAAGCATGGGCTTACAGTATGTTTTCCCTGAATATTCTGTGCTAAAACTTAAAATAGTAATTGTTTTCCCCCACCATGGAAAACATATTCAGTGTTAGTTAGCTTGAGCTGCTGTGGTACAAACTTCCTTTGTTTTCTTTGGAGTTGTATTTAAACTCTTTTGTTCAGGCTAAAATATCCAGTTGGTTGAGTCACAGTTGGATTAATTAAGGTTTTGAAGTTTCTGCCTGATCTAATACTGCAGTGAACCTAATGCAGAAAGAGAATACGAAGTTATTCAAATACTTCTGTGTTTAAAGATAAGCACGAGACTAACAAATAATTATTTTTATAGATTTGTTAAAGACTTTGAGAGCTACATAAAAATTTTTTAATAATGCACAAGTTTGCAAAAGAGCCAGTTTTTTCTGCAAGGCAATTCTGCCTGGATCAGTGCCTAAGAAAGATGGATGTCAGTCCCCTGATATATCAGATTTATCCACGGTCAAATAATCTCTAAAATCCTCAAGAAAAAGCTCTCCTCTATAGTAGTTATGGGCCCTGATGGTGTTTACCTGTGGTGTTTAATACAGCTGCATACTCTGACTGTAACTATGTACAGAACTTATGTAACTTAGTGTTTGAGTACAGCAGCCTCCAGCAGTGGGCTGGGGGACACCCCTCCTACCAAAACAGCTGGCAGAAGGAGAGAACTCCCTAACTCCCAGTTCCATGTTGTAGTTTTTTAGCAAATAAAGTGTTGTAAGACTTTTGTATTGAGATACTGGTGAAAGTGAGACAAGTTGCCTTGTAAAGTAAATCTTAAAACAAAAAGCTTATTAAACATTTCAAAACAGCTCCTGCCAATCTGACTTGATGAATGCTGAAACTTAGGCTGTTAGGTCAAAACCTTGGCTTAGCACAGTTCTCTGTTAGTTCTAGAGTCAGGGTCACCAAATGTGTTTGGGAAAACACAATAAAGACGCTCTCGCACCTGCTAGGTTCAGCAGAAAGGAGGGGAAAGACCCACTTTATTTACATATGTCGCGTCTTATACAATTCTCAACTCCACAAGGGATTGGAGAGCATGTCACTTCCTTCCCAATCCCACCGGAGAAAAAAGATGCTCATCAAAGTTCTCTTATCACAAAAGGAATGAAAAACAGAAAATACCATTAAGTAAACATTGGCTATTATTTACATGAAACTGTGTGAGAAAGAATTCCGACTCCAAGGTTAAAACAGAAGGCTTTAACAAAAACCAGGGCAACAGTTCTCACTCATATTTCAGACAATTTAATGCCATAAGAGCTTTTTCTGCAAATCTTCACTGCAACTGCTTTGGAGGTAAAGCAGTTGTAAAGCCTGGATGGTCCTGAATTTCCTGTTTTGAACCTCTGCCAAGCTGCAATGCTGATGTCACTGTATCACGTATGACATCACTGCCATGGGCCTGGCGGGGCATGGCTGGTATGATGTCACTGGCATGGTGCCACTAAGCAGCTGCTCCATGCATGGCCGAGCCTTTCCAGGGCCTCTGAGCTCCAGCTCCAGGCAGAGACTGGCCATGCCCCTGCTTGGTTTGCAGCAGGACATCCACCGCAGTTCATACCCTTCAAAAAAAGGCACCAGCTGGACAGAAAGAGGCCTGATGCCCAATCCAGGCTGATGACTGCTAAGGAGAAAGCACTAGCTGAAAAGGAAAACTGCAAGCAGAAACAGCAGGACCAGGATGATGCCCTCCAGCAACCTCATCCAGCTGACCCACAGCAGCCGCTGCGCTACCAAAACCCTCCGGAACTGTCAAGATAAAGAAAACCCTCTAACAGTGTCTTTGTAGTGCTGGAGAGTGAGGCAGTACTTGATTCCTGGCCACGGTTTGTAAGTGGCTGACAAAATTCTAGCCTCTGCACAGATGCTGATACAAAACTTTTTCACCTATTCCTACATTTTTCCCAAAAAATTAATGTTCATTGGTTTTAAATTGCATCATTCTCTTTCATTTATTAGTATACTGTCCTCTATTGGTTATTGATTCCTCACTGTTCATGCTAATAAGTCCATATTTTTAGGGGTTTTAGTATCTGTTTCCTCCAGTAGGGACTTTTCAACACACAGACCCAGTCTTTGTTAGTCTCTTCTGGTTTCTGCAAAATGTCCTTGTAGTCCATAAATTCTGCATTCCAGATGTCCAGCTTCAACAATACATCTTTCTCTCCCAGGCTTTGTTCATTGAAGCATATCAGAGTTAGATTATCAAAACTTAATGTCTCAGTAACTTTCCCAAGCTGTGTTCCCATAAAAGTAACTTAAGACAGCTGTGCTAAATGCTGGCTAAAGTGATACAAGAATAACGCACTGCTTATAATCAATATACTGGTTATGATTAATTAAAACAAAATTTTAAAAAACCATTAATTAAAAATTTTTAAAGTTACATCATTTCCAACAGCTGCGGCAGTTTGGAAAGGCTGTAAAAAGTCCTTAAAACAGCTTTTCCTGTCCCTCTTGCAATGTGGCTCATGGGAGGTAGGGTGTCTGGTTTAATTTTTATCCAGGCAAAATGATGTGCTGCACCAGCATTACTTCCAGAGTGTGTTTCCACGTGGTCTCCTTTCTCTGACACAAAGTTCAATGCAAAAACTTCTTTGGGGTGTAGCAGATGGGTGGGACTGCTGGGCCCACGATCAGCCCACAGTGTGCAGAACACTGTGTGGTTACAGGGCATTCCATCTTGGAAAGGAGCTCTGGGAATTTTTTTCACATCATCTGCATTTTTTAACCCAGACTTTAAAGAGTTCCTGACCAAAGCACCTGCTTTTACTTAGATCCTTGTTTATGGAAGTAAATTAAGTTGTAGTCTCTTAAAAGAAGGCAAATGTTTTGTTTGAAAAGGCAAGAGAGGTGAGGCACCTACAGAAACCATTTGTACTGACAGTAGATTTAGGAAACAAGCACAAATTAATCCTGCAAAATGTGATTTGTGTTTAAAAGCACTGCACATAACGAGACAACAGTTATCTTGGAGCCTTTGCTGTTTTTCTCACTTTTAATTTCAGCCAGGCATTGTGCCTCGAATCCAGAAAGTGCTCTGTGTGATGTGTTTAAACCACGCTGGATTTCAATGCCAAAGCAATTTAACTCATCTTTCTCAAAACTAATGAGGACAGGATTCAAAAATCTGTAATTCATCTTAAATTGAGTAAGTCTGACATTGAAAACCCAGCTCATAGTAAAATAAGGACGATATTTTGGTTGGTTGGTTGGTTGGTTGGTTGGTTGGTTGGTTGGTTGGTTGGTTGGTTGGTGGGTGGATTTTTACCTGATTTGTGGGAATATAAAATGTACCAACCAGGCAATTCTAAGCCCCGTCTCCTGAACTAACGTTCTGCTGTTGCTGGCTCTCTGGCCCTCGGTACACTGAAGGAATGCTGTTGAAGCAGAATGTTTCAGATTTATTCTGGGGTGCAAGTGAGTACTAAATAACCTTGTAAACATTGATGAATCTGCCTTTATTGCATCAGTGTTCTTTGTGAGCCAGCACTTCATACCAGCATTTTAAAATCTTTATGATGCTTAAGCAACAGTACTATGAGGTTGCTTTAATGCCCTTATTTATTATTAATTGTTACCCAGGAATTTATTAATATTTATGTGGTCAGCTATTTCAAATGATCTATTTGCAAGCCAGAATTCCTTGTCATGACCAATTCTAATGTGGGTTTTTGCTGCAATCTTCAGATTTTGTGTTTGTGTTTGGATTTTGTGTTATTTTTGTTTTGTTTAGGAGGAGATAGGCACACCAGGTTTTATGGTGTGGTGTGGTTATGCCAGTGCCATATGAGCAGAATTCTATTTTTTTGTATTTCAGTATATGTATTAAAATAGTATACACCACTGCATTTTCTTCCAGTCACTTCTGGTTTATCTGTTCTCACCTAAACATAAAAGTGCTATTTTTCTAGTATTCCTTAAAACTTGTCTAGCAAAGGTAACTGCAAAATCAGTATTTATTTCTGCCACTTTTCTCTGCCAAAGGTGAATGACGGTGCTGCGGTTGGTTCTGTTCCTTTTCTGGGGTCTGTAAAAGTCCACACCTCATTTGTGGGAAGAAAACCATAGTTTGCCATAGTTTTCTTTTTAAGATCTTTTTTTTCCTTGCTGTCAGCACATGAGCTCTGCTTTTGAGTGATTCAGCCTGGGTCCACTTCCATCAACAGTTAAGATGAAATACGTGGTTTTTTATATGAGCAACAATCAGCACTCCTGGTAAGATCCTGTGTGGAAGAACATTTGGGAGAGGAGGGGTGTCTGTAAGTGCACTTACAGTGCTGGTAATTTTTTGTCTGATCCAGGGAGAGGGTTCCCTTTCACAGATGCACATCTCCTAAAATTATCTGGGGAGATCATGAAAGTGCAGATTCTAATCTCCCAGAGCAGAAAGTAATTGCAGCATTTTAAATTGTGAAAACGTGTTTCAGCAGAGGTACAATACAGCATGGATGTACAAAATCTGCCTCTCTGACACTTTTTTAGTTTCAGAAATGAATCTGCATCTTTTAAAAATCTCAGGCCCTTCCTGTTGCTGTACTTCTCTTTGTTTCAGCTTTACTTCTGTTAATAAGTAGAAAACTGTTGGTGTCCTTCCTGGTGGGAAATTCCTATGAATCCTCTTCATAGAGTCAAAAGCATGACTCCCAAACATGCTCACGGGCAGACCCTTGTACTGAAATGTCAGAGCCCTCTGCTGAACTCAGGTTCAGGCTTGAGAGACAGTCCAGACAGTCCTGTCTACCCTGCCTCACCTTGGGGACAAGGAAACAGACGGTATCCCCACCCACTGTTCTCACACATGGCCTCAGGTCTGTACCAGTGTTGAAAGAAGCTGAACCGAGACCTGAGGAGGATGTTAAAAATGTGGTGGAAGTAACTTGGATGCTAAACAGCTTCTCATCAAGTGAGCACTACCCTGGGATGGCAAAATGGCATTTTGTGTTAGGTGTTAGGACAAGATGCTGTCCCTTGTATGCCTGGCTCTGCCTGAGTGTCCCCTTGCACAGCTTGGGGGAGGCTGGTGAGAATAGCAAGATGGTCCCTGTCCAAAGATGTCATTTTGTGCATGAAAACATTATAAAATGTGGAATGGGGTAAACCCAGTGCCATCTGAGAGCATCTTTGCTGTGAACATGTCACTATGGATGCAGCAGGCCAGGAAGGCCCAACTCACAGATATTGCTGAGCTGAATGCAGGTGCAGAGTGAAAAGTCAGAAGCATAGGCTTTGGGGAGGTTGTCCTGGGCTAAGTTGAGGCTTTGCAAGGGCTCACCACTGCAAGCCCCTGGATGACCCTGGTAGCAGCAGTCACATCCTGCAGAGGGGCCTTCCCACCAGTTCCTTTGTCCTGGCAGGTACACCCGGCAGTGTGGACAGCCAGGTGGAACACGGTGTTTGTGACATTAGTGGGCTGTCTGGCCAGTCACAGTCACACCAGGGAGGAAATGAGGGGTCAATGCCCAACAAGAAACTCAGGGGCATGAGCTGTAGCAGTGCTTCAGGCCAGATCCCCCAGCCTTCCTCTCTCAGTGCACAGCAGCCTGGCACAAAAGGACACATTTTTCACCAGAGCCCAAACCAACATTTTATTCTTGCCATTTCCACACATTCAGGAGGCTGTGCCTGGTCTGTGGTCACACTGGGCCAATCCCCCTTCCCTTCTGACTGAGCCTGGACACCTTGTCAAAGCATATCCCAGGCCCAGGAGCTGGACCCCAGTGCAGGAGCCTCATACACTGTTGCTTCCAGTTCTGCAGGCTGCTAAAAGCAGGATTGATCAACAAGAGAGAAGACTGAGCTGTCAGATGGTTATGCTTTTAGATGGTTATGCTTTTAGATTGTTATACTTTGCCTTGCAAGCCAAGGGTGTCTCAATGTGCCAAGAAATGGGTGGGCTCTACTGAGCACCTGTGAGGGGACAGGAGTTGGGTTTCCTGCGTCAGTGCCAGGCACAGAGCCCACAGGAATCACTGAGAGCCTTCCCATTCAGGCCAGTGGGCTCAGCAGCAAGCTTCCATAACCAGCCCCTCTGCATCACCCCCTCCCTGAATTTCCCTTTTTCATTTGCACGCAAGCTTGGATAACGACATCCCTCTGCTTCTAGCCCCATGCACATTCCTGACTTAAAACAGCAGGGAAGGAGCTTGAGGCAAAGCACTCACTCACTGCGTCCAGCCCAGTGGGCACTAGCTGATAGCCTTTCCTGAGCCACACAGGTGTTTCTTGTTCACAAAGCCACAGCACTTTTAATAAGCTGCTTAAGTCTAGCACAAGCTGAACTTTTAAGGTGTCTGTAAACACACCCAGCTCTTTTCCTGGAGGAGCAATGCTGCCTTGCGTCTCTCCAGCATGAGCAGAAGGGAACTGCTTCCCATCAGTTCATTCATGCTCAAAGAACTCGTGGCAAGCAGCAGTGACCATCGCAATGAAAGCCACAAACTCCTGGAAGTCGCACTCTGCATCCCCGTCGCAGTCCAGTGCCTCCATGACTTTGTCCACAGTCTCCTGGTCTTTGATTTCCTGAAGGGATAGAAACAGGCAGCCAAAGCTGGGGAGGACCACAGCAAGGCCCAGACAGTAACATGTCCCCAGTTCTCAAGTGCTCTCATGGCTAAATCTCTGTTCAGACACATCCCAAGTATCTTGTGGCTGTTACCAGTCTGTGTTGGGGCACTGTCCTGTGCCCCTGGGAATCGCAGCCACAGCTGTACTGTTGGGCAGGGACATCTTGAGCCCCTTGGAGCAAGGCTGTCCCCCTGTGTCAGGGAAGGTAATTTCCCTAGTATCCAACCCACACCCCAGTCTGCCATACAGTTGCCCTCATCCTGCTGCTCTGTAGAGCTGGAGCAAAGGATTTAATGCCCTGCTGCATAAATAAAACCCCTTTGCCTGCGCTGGCTTCCTGTGGGAGACCGAGTTAATGGAGAGCAGTGACTGCTCGATGCGCCCTGAGCCCAGCCAGCCTGCGGGGAGGGCAGTACTTACACCGAGGAAGTGGGTCAGCTCGTTGTTGATGAGCTCCTTCAGTTCCGATTTCTTCAGCTTGTGCTTGTCTCCCTCCTTCCCGGAGTACTGGTGGAAGACATCGATGATGGCGATCATCGCCTTCTCCAGCTCAGACATGGTCGTGGCGTGGCCCTGAGGTCGGAGGGAAGGTGAAAACGCCAGCCTGGGTAAGCTGCAGCAATTCCTATTGCTCCGGAAGCACGGCCACCCCGGGGCTCCGCCCGTGCATCAGCAAGGTCGGATCCGCGCTCAAGGCGTTCTGCTGGGAAGCACTGGCAGCCGCTCTGGCTTCAGGGGGAAGGTCCCGAGAGACCATTACTCTGCTGCCAGGGGCTCTCCAAGATAGCAAGGCCACAAGATGAGGAGAGGGGCGGGCATGGGGTCAGCTCCGGAGCTTCAGAAAGGTTTTGCTGCCCCTGCTGTCACAGGTCCCCTTGCCTATGCCTTTGCCTGCAGACCTATCTCCAGCCCAGCAGTCAGGGGAACCGGGTAGGAACCAGTTATGATGAGTGCCAGCAGGTCAAAATGAACACCTCCCGAACCTCCCTCTCCCGCACTTGATCTGGAGACCCTCTTGGGAATGATAATAGTTCGGATTGCAGAGTTCCCTGCAGACTTCACAAACGGACAAACCAAAGAGGCTCCGATCTAATAGGGAGAGCTGCCAATCCACCTTCCCAAAACCTGGGAAAATAAAAAAGCCTTATTGCCTGGCACTCGGTTGGTCCATATCCCACAGGTAAATGTCTCCTGTCCTGCGACCTGGCTCCTCTTTCTCCACCACGAGGTACTTAATCTGATCCCACAGCTGATGTCCTCCCCCACCCAGCAGTCAGTGTTCGAACTTAAAAACTGTTCCTTGACAAGGTAGAAAATACCCTAAGAGCCCTTGGCATTCTTCTACTCTGCCTGCTTCCCGTCCGCAAGGCTGAGGAGTGCTCCAGCTCTCCTGGGGCTCCGCAGAGGTGATGTGGAGCGGCGATACTACCCCGACAGTGTCCCCCCACAAAGGCGGGGACAGCCCGCCCGGCACCCCCCGGCCCCTCTCACCTCCCTGCTGCCGGCGGGGCTGTGGCACAGCGATGCGGCGTGGCCTGGCACCCCGGGGAGCCGCTGGCTTCTTATGGCTGCGCGGGGAGCCGGGCAGGCAGCGGCAGCCGGGGCGGGGTGTCCGAGCCGGGCGCTGTGCCTGCACCGCAGCGCTGCTCGCCGCGCTGGCCCCGCCGCCACGTGGGAGCCGCTGGAAAGGCGCCCTTGTGAGAGGAAAACACCGCCTGCTTCACTTGTTCTCTGAAGATGGTAAAGGGACACAGTTGCAGTCAACCAGTTTTTATAGGTGACACGTTATATAGCCTGTTTCAAAATGTATTCCAGTAAACTGATTTTTTTTTTGTAAACGAGCACTTGCATATTATCCCTAGAGCCAGCTATTACCCATTACGAATAAATCTATTATGGTGCCATTTGTTTGTTCATATTTTTCAAAGATAGAATGCCTAGTCACTGTTCATTAGGTGGGTCTTTCAAGGCACAGAATGTTCTGTGAATCAAGCTTGCAATTCAAAGAGTGAATGTTTTCTTTAAAGCTGCAGTTCTGCTCTGAACAGTGAGTATGCAAAAATAGCAATTTCTTGTACACCTGGTCTTTTCACTATATTTACCCCAGATCATTGGGAGCACACTCTTAATATTCAATACACTTTTTCTGCTTTCTACTGGTTTAAGATTGTAGAGTCAGGCCAGACAGGGAAAATACGGTTATTTCAATTCACTCAGCTTCACCAAACATACCACCAACACAATGGTTTATCAAACTGAAACCACTGCTGTTTGTGCAAAACCATTTAAACCATGGGAGTGAGTGAAAGCATCAATGAGACTATGTTTTGCAGTCAGTGTGAGCATAAGCCTTATACTTTTCTGTGTGTATTGTTCAAGAAATGTTGAAATGTTCAAGAAATATCCACCTAACACCAGAGACAAGTGAAACTGCAAATATCTTGACCCAATTCTGACAGGGGAAGTGTAAATCAACATGCAAAACTCAGAAAAAGATGAGTTATTGTTTGTATACTGATTCACACTAGAAAAAAATATTTTCTTTTTAGAAATTTTGAAAAGTTATCTCAAAATTAAATTCTTTATTTACTTTTAAATGAGGTCTTGATACAAAACTTGTGAACAAGCCCACTGTGCGCCCCAGCAGCCACCATGAACTGGCATTAAATGCACTTTTATCTAAACCCTGGTGCTGGACATATTCCCTGGCAGTTCCTGTGCCCCCCAAATCTACTGATACAACACCGACCATGTTACTTTAAAAACTTCTTCACATACATGGTGTAAAAGAAACCCATCACATTGATCATTTCCTTACACCAGCTAATGAAAGCTTTTGTAATAGGCTCAAACACTGGTTTGAGGAAAAATAATTTCCCCAGCATTAAGATTGAGGATGTCGACTCTAAATATTTACCTGAACACAGGAATTCTTGCATTTAAGGCATTGCAAGCTACACCAGTTATCTGTGCTCTGGTGGGACTAGCAGGGACAGCAGGAATGATTTTAGGTAGTGGTGTTTCTTCGTATTTCTAGTGGGGAGTTGGTTGTCAGCAATTTTGCACTATTTGATTTTTTCCAAGAGTATTTTCATTCCTATAAGAGCTGGATATAAACAGGACTCTCTGTCAGCAGGAAAGAGACAGCATTTTTCTGCTGATAGCAATTTGATCTGGTAGATCTCTAGCTCAGTCCTTAGCCAAGAAATGCAGTAAAGTAAACCTTTTCTAGTCAGAGACAAGGTCCTAGCTCATCTCCTTAAACCATTTTCTGATGTCATTCTGGAAAGTGACCTTTCCTTAATTAGCTTTTGACAGATCAAAACAGTCTTGAAATTCTCTTTGTTGACGATTCTGGCTGTCCATTTCACCCCAAATCATTCTGACTTCTATATTTTACACGTGATGATCTGGAATGATGTGCTGATAGGATGGGAAGGAGCAGCACGATCAGGTGTCAACACCAGAAACCTTGAGCTTCTCCTGCCTCTGCTAATGAGCAATTCCAGGCGACTTTCCTGATCCTTGTCCAGGCTCATATTCTCTCTAAGACTGCTCTCTTGGCTTGGATCATCCCTAACCCAGCCTGTGACAGTCCAGGAGATCTGAACATGGGTGTGGGGCTGTGAGATGGCTGTGCTTTCAGTGCTGCCCGAAGAGCTGCCTCTGTTATTTTAAAAATCATGTTCTGATCTTCAAACAGCAGAGTAAAACCTTGGGGCTCCTTTCTTCAGGGCCAGGGCTTCCTTGCCAGAGTTTTGGGCTGATGTGTTTAAAGAAGCAAGGGGGTTTTACATTGCCCAAGGCTGAGCAAAACACTTCAGCCCTCTGCCTGTCTCTCTCACAATGTGGGCTCTTCATACCAGGCTCGGGGAGAAAAGCCAGCCTATTTCTTTGTCTCTCTGGTGTCTGTGGCGCCAGGCTCTGCCAGACCACGAGACAAAGGCCAGCGGTCATTGAACTGGGAGAAAAAGAGTAATGAAAGCAGAGGAATTTGGGTGGGAGGGTGAAGAAACTGCCTCTGCCTCTGCCTCCGCAGGGCTGCACTCACAGATGCAGCACACAGAGCAGCTTTGCAGGGAGCAGGTTCCCTGGCACCTACGAGCACAGCAGCCAGAGGTGAGCTAGTTCCTGGCTGAATCCAGCTGAGGTTCAGACACAGAAAAGCTTGTACGAAAATAATGCCTAAGTAATGGGAATTTGGCAGTTATTAAAAATTTCTAGGGCAGGTGGGTTGTATAGAGACAGAAAGTTGTTCATCCTCCATCCCTCCCCTTAGGCAAATATTACCATAAATTATCTTCAGCTTTTGGCATCCACGGAGAAGTGGAGATACTTGCATGAACTTCATTTCAGGCAGATTCATTATGACAATTTTTTTTTAAAACCAAAAATAGACAGACTATTAAGCCCCACAGACAACACCCACGTCAGTGAACTTCTAGAGTTCCCTCTGCTCATATAAACTGTGCAAGAGAAGCAGCACAGCTCTCCCTACTGAAGACCAGTGGGATGAGACACTAGTCAAAGACATTATCCCCATCCATTCTCCCTTCAGGAGAATGAATCCAAAAAACATTTTGCTCTTACTGAACACAGTCAGGGCTGAACCAGTGCATGACCTAAGCCTAGTTTGTGAAATAAATACCAAATTAATTCTTTGATTCCCAAATAAAATTACTGTATCATCTCCAAATAATCCCTGACATTATTCTGGACATGAGTGAAGAGCTATTTGCTAGGAGTATTTAAAATTTAACTTGTAGTGTGCATTATATACTATAAGTATTAATGATTATATAACTATAAGTATTAATAGAATGGCATTTTTCTGTCCTGGGCTGCTGATGGGTGTATATTTGGGAGTAGCTCTTTTGTCCCTGGGCAGGGTACAGACATGGAGGGGCTTTTCTGCCAGCTTAGCTTGTTCTGGCGTCACATCTGTGGTAGGAGGGAAGCCAGGTCACTCTGAAAGGCTGAAAGGAATTTTATCACTCCATTTAAACAAGTACACATTAAATTTCCACCCAGCCCTCCCTGCCAGCACAGAAGCAGCAAGTACAGCATCAAGTACAGGGATTTACAGTCCCTGTGTGCCTCCTTTTGGGGAGCCTTCTTGAGCGAGGGGATTCGAAGGGCTGAAACCCACTCGCTCACTGGCCTGAGAAGGGATTGAGGGTGTTAGGAGAGAGATGGGGACACATCACTGGGACAGGACAGGAAGAGCTTTGCCACCTCCTCATGGACTGCTGTCCCACGGCACCACCTGCATGAAGGTGACACCCCCCCACCCGGGCTGGGGGCACCAAGGCAGGATTCATAGTGAGGATAGCTGACTCGCCTGTAGAGCACAACACAGTATTTTATGGGTGTCACCCCTGCCGGCCGCACCCCTCCTCACTCGGGCAGGGCCCCCGTGTTTAGCGAGTGCCCGACATCCCGGGAAAGCAGAGCTGAGGTGATCAAGGGTGGTGCCAGCAGCGGGGAAGCACGTGGGCAGCGGGAGCGTGGGCACCTGTGGCTGCGAGTGCCCCGTCCCCATGGCTGGCACTGCACCCAGACACGTGTCCCCAGTCCCCCGTGGCCCACGAGGACATGAGCTGGGCGCCCGGGCTGGGCCGGCGTTGTTTTGTTGTTTCCATTAACGACGGAAACCACACGCCTGGACTTTGGGGGTGCATGGAGGTGGGGACAGTCGCTCTAGGGGCTGGCGCTGTCACTCAAAGGGACGGGACGGCTGTCGGGGTCTGTGCGGGGATGGCACGCCTGGGGAAGCGAGCGCGATCGCCGTGCCGGGGGCACACGCAGGACGGAGGACCCAGGTTCCGGCAACCGGCCGGGCGATGCCCCAGGGCAGGGNCGGCTGCGCTGCGAAGGCGGGCGGCAGCTCTGGTGCTACCTGGGCGATGGCGATGTCGGGGAGCGGCGAGCGCAGACGGCGCTGGAGCAACACAGCCTCGGGCTGGACACGGTGCGGGGGGCCCGGGCCGGGGCGGCGGGGGCCTGCCGGGAGCGACCCGCTGAGGTGCCACTGTCTCCCCGCAGGGCGCGGTGCTGCAGGCGCTGCCGGCGGCCGGCTCGGCCCGGGAGGCGGCCCGCAACGGGATGCGGTTCTACGCAGCGTTGCAGGCTGAGGATGGGCACTGGGCGGGCGACTACGGCGGGCCGCTGTTCCTGCTGCCAGGTAGGCCTGAGCACCTGCCCGGGGGTGCGTGCCCTGGGGTTCGGCTCTCTACAGTGCCAGCCTGTCTGGTCCTCCAGGTCTCCTCATCGCCTGCCACACGGCCAAAATCCAGCTGCCCGAGGGGTTCCGGAAGGAGATGGTACGCTACCTGCGCTCTGTGCAGCTCCCGGACGGAGGCTGGGGCTTGTGAGTAGCAAAGATGCTTCTTTGAGTGATGGCACCTCCAAGGTCCGGGACTTGGAGCTGTTGTCAGATCTGCCCAGGCTCAGGGGGGAAGACTCAGCACCTGTGATAGCTCTGGGTGGTTGGACTTGCTTGTGCAGCACTTCAGGTACACTGTTTGCACAGAGATGGCCATAGCATCAAGTCTGGCCACATCTCCTCTGGGGCACTATATCCCAAAGCATCACATGTGACAGGGTAGTGCAGAGCAGTGTTTCTTCCTGCATTAGTCAGGTCCCTCTTTTCCAAAGTCAACCCTGGCATCCCACTTCACCCTAACAGAGACAGCCCTGTGCAGTGGCTTGTCTCTGGCTAATGGCAATAGCTGACTAATGGATGTGGTGTTTCTGTATATACTCCTGACAGACATGTGGAAGACAAATCAACAGTGTTTGGCACAGCCCTCAACTACATAGCCTTGAGGATCCTGGGGCTTGGACCAGATGACCCTGACATTGTGCGGGCCCGTGTCAACCTACACAGCAAAGGTCAGCCATGGGGCTGGTACACTGGAGAGATAGGTCTGGCCAGACCTGAGGGCTGCAGGGAACACTGGGGGCTGCCAGGAAGTGGAAGAACTGTTGTTCTTACTTGCCTTTCATGGCAACTGCATTTTCAATTAATGATGGGAAGCTGTGTTGCATTTTTGTACCATTGCCTGCTTGCCATGTTTTGGGACATGTATCCCAGCCTGAGTGGTGTGCTCACAAACATGGGGAGAAGTGGGTCTTGTGATGGGGAAGAAAGTTGGAAGCTGGCATGGCTGTGTTAACCCTGAAAGCTGATGCTATTCTGTGCAGGAGGTGCTGTGGGAATCCCTTCCTGGGGCAAGTTTTGGCTGGCTGTCTTGAACGTTTACAGCTGGGAGGGAATGAACACGCTTCTCCCAGAGATGTGGTATGTGCCCCCCTCACTGCGGAGAGAGGAGCTAATGTCAGTCCTGCCACCAACCTTGACCCAGAACTGTCCCAGGCACTGGTGGTTACTGGGATAACTCCAGCTATGACCAGGAACTGGAGGTGCTCGGGCTGCTTGTGAGCTGGGAGCCAGCAGCAGGCCAGCCAGGAGGTGGATAGCACTGAACACTGCATCCAAGGGAGATGCCAGAGCACAGCCCTGTTAGCATTTCCCACAGGGTCCCTAATACATTCATGTGCTCCCTGCCTGCCACCAGTATCTTCCAGCAGCCAGAACTGGACCCTAGCAGGAAGGGGCAGCCACATGTAAGGCTGTCAGCCCTAAACCCTTGGTTGTACCCTCTCTGAATACTCAGAAGGCTTCTGGGTGTCAGAGAGGGAAAGTGTATGACACTATCCCTGGAGGAAATAGGGGGCTGCACAGTACAAAGGGCTGCTGGTGCTTTGTCAGCAAATGCCATTAACTGTCAGTCCGGGCCTCTGCCTTCAGAGTCCCATGTGACTGAACTGGCTTTTCCCCTTCCTCTTCTCTGAGCTCGAGGTCCTCCCTGCTCTTTGTCAGCTCGGCCTGGGGTGGTGTCAGGAGGGAGTATCCGTGTTGGAGGGGGAGTCTAAGCAGGGCCGGGCTGTATGTATATCCCCTTGTGCAAGGGAGGGAAAGGCATGCCCTGCTCTGGGCATTCCGCACAACATCTCTCCATGTTGCCCTTGGCCTTCCTTGTTCCTCATGGCAGCACTTTCTCTGTTGCAATCAGGCTGCTTCCTACATGGTTTCCAGCCCATCCGTCACGGCTCTGGTGTCACTGCCGCCAGGTTTACCTTCCCATGAGCTACTGCTATGCCAAGCGTTTGTCAGCAGAAGAGGACGAGCTCATACGGAGCTTGCGGCAGGTAAGGAAGAGCTGATCCTGCTGGACAAGGATACATGGCTCCATGACTACCTGCTGTGCTGGCCATGTCCTTGTGGGCCAGCCTCTGGCTTGCCAAGTGGCAGCTCTCGTACCTGCACGGTCTCTGTCAGACAGCAGAGCCAGCTCCCAGAAGTAACTGCCCCAGGTGCTCCTGGCTGGCCAGGCTGATGCCCTTTGCTGTTTCGTGCCAGGAGCTGTATGTGCAAGACTACGCCAGCATAGACTGGCCAGCACAGAGGAACAACGTGGCTGCCTGTGATGTGTACACCCCACACAGCTGGCTCCTGGGTGCTGCCTACGGTGAGTGCGGGAGCTGCTGCAGGGAATACTGAAGCTGCCTTGTACCCTCAGAGCTCTTTAGGGTCTACTACCAGCTACTGCTGTATGCCCTGCAGCTGGGATGGAGTCAGGAATTATGTAATCCATGGGGTTCTCCCTCCCTTTGAGCAGCAGGGCCTTGTGCCCATGCCCTCAGGCCACTCTGGGGCAGAGCTTTGCTCTATCCTGATGCTTTGCTCAGCCGGTTGTTGTGTGAGCGGGGGTGCAGCCTGCCACAGCAAGTGACTCTGGCTGCACAGGGTGGGGTTTTTTTCATTGCATGTCCCTTTCTTCTCCTGTAGCCATCATGAACGTGTATGAAGCCCACCACAGCACTCACCTGCGGCAGCGAGCCATCACAGAGCTGTACGACCACATCAAGGCTGATGATAGATTCACCAAGTGCATCAGCATCGGACCAGTAGGACACTTGCTGTTAATCCTTTAATATCTCACCCTTTGTTCTTTAAGGATCAGCTTGTGCAATTGTGGCATGTAATACTCACCAGATCTTGCTCAGCTCCTGCTGCTCCCGATGCTCAAGAGCTTAAGGCTAACAGGGCACAGGAGATGCAGAGGGCATGAGGACAGCTGTGGCCCTGGTAAGGAGTATCTCTCCTTGAGGTCCAGGAGATGATCTGAGATGATCTGTAATCTCATGGCACTTGCCCCACTAACTCAGCTATGCTGGGTGATGCCACAGGTGGAGCCATTGGGATCAAGGCTTAGACACCCTCTGGATGGCTTGTCTTAAGTGGAGGGGATACATGTCTCTGGGGTTGGAAGAAGCTCTATCCAGAGCAGTGACATTGCTCCTCTTGGCAGATCTCCAAGACAATCAACATGCTGGTTCGCTGGTTCACGGAAGGGAAGGACTCCCCAGCTTTTCAGGAGCATGTTTCCAGAATCCCTGACTATCTCTGGTAAGGGCTGAGTGTGACCCACCTGACACAGCACAGGGCTCTGATCCCTGTGGATTAAGCACACCGTGGCTTCTGACTTGCTTCCTGGTGCTCCCACTGTGCCTGTGCTGCAGCACTGTGCTCTCTCCTCCCACAGGCTGGGCCTCGACGGCATGAAGATGCAGGTGAAGTGCTGTAGGAGTTCACCTGTGACTGAAGGGACCCTGGTGTGCTGGGGCAGCCTGTGGAGTAATGGGATAGCATGTTCATCCCAAGCCTGAGCTCCTGGCATCTCACCTGGTGCCTGGTGGCCTTCTGTATCTCACTGCTACTTCTCCCAGCTGTGCCAGGAGGGAGTACAGTCTGTTCTGCTAGTTTGCCTCCCTGTGGCTCTGAGCTGAGAGGACAGCTCTAGGCCTCCATTCCCTCCATCCTCATGAGTCCTGGGAGAAGGGCAGGAAAAAGCCAGGACCTTGATCCTGCATGTGGGCTAAGCTCTGCTTCTCAGAGCCATTGTGTTCTGCTGTTCCTTAATGCTAGCCACCTCTCCTGCCTTGGCTGGAGAGCAGGCTGATGTCTTATTTTGTGTCCCCTTGCTGTCGCTTGACCTGCTGCATCTGTGCTCTGTGCCAGCACATCAGCCATGATGCAGAGTGGCATAAAACAGGGTGGAGGGAGCTATTGGGGGTAATGCAGGAGGGATCATTAATATTGTCCCAAAGACCCCACAGATGACTCAGGCTGTTGCTAGCACCTGCCTCTCACTATCTATTTTCTCTCTTCCAGGGCACAAATGGATCCCAACTCTGGGATACTGCTTTTGCCATCCAAGCCTTCTTGGAGGTAATGCACCCTTCAGTACATGCTACATGCTGCCTTGGGAAAATGGTCTCTGCTCACGTGTCCCCAAATACCAGAGCTCCTGCTGTTCGCCCCCTTGGAGCTCTGCTGTGCCAGTTCTGGCCTGGCCTCCTGTGACTGAGCTGGGAAAACATGTCTGGCTACACCCCCTTGCTGACTGCTCACTGTGCATCTCTGTTTCCAGGCAGAAGCCCAGGAGATGCCTGAATTCACCTCCTGCCTCCAGAACGCCCATGGGTTCCTCCGGTTCTCCCAGGTAAGCAGAGCTGGTCAGTGGTGTCTCACACACTGGCTGTGCAGGCTTTGCTGTTGCTCAGAACCCTGTTGGATGCATCTGTTGCCTTCTGAAGAGATCTTCTGAAGGGCTGGACTAGCAAAGTCCTAGGCCCAGCCTCCTGTTTTCTGCTCCCTGTTTTCAGGGAACCATCTTTGAAGCTTGGAGAGGACCTTGGTGAGGCCCAGGGATGCGTGGGTTGGCTGCCTGAGCTTAGAGAGGCTGGAATACTGAAAGCTTAGGCTTTTTTGCCCTTCATCTTGTCTGGTACCAATACAGTTGAGGCACCCTTCTGGGAAACCCAGGATCATTGGATAGTGACTGTAGCTCAGCTTCTGCTGGCCAGGCCAGCAGTGGCTCAAGGTGAGGGTCACTGTCACCAGCTGCTTGGTGCAGATGCAGTCACGGGTCTTGTTCATGGTGCTGCCAGCGGGAGCACTGAAAGCAGATGGTTCCCTGGCAGGCAAGTTCCCAAAGACTTTAGCAACACTTACTGAAACCAGGTCAAAAGGTGATTTATCTTCTTCCTGCTCCAGAGCTGACTTCTTTCCTGTCTACTTCCCTGTGGAAGGCAGGTGCTGTCCACTCCCACATGGTTCTGCACCTGCAGTGCTTTCCGCCCATGGTCCTGCAGCCAGGCACCTCCAGGCTGCCCTCACTTGTTTCTTGTGTCCTGCAGATCCCAGAGAACCCACCCGATTACCAGAAATATTATCGCCATATGAACAAGGTATGATGGCTGAGACTGGTCTCTGAAGGATGCGTGACTGGGGCAGGGATTTGGGCAAAGGGTATAGGAATCAGGGGCAGCACCTGCTCTCTTCCAAGAATAGAGTGGATGAGGGAAGGTGATCCTGCTCCCTAAGCCTACCTGATCCTTTTCCAGGGTGGCTTCCCCTTCAGCACACGGGACTGCGGCTGGATCGTGGCAGACTGCACAGCAGAGGGGCTGAAGGCAGTTATGCTGCTGCAGGAGAAGTGCCCCTTCATAGCCAAGCTTGTGCCCCCTGAGCGCCTCTTTGATGCTGTGGATGTGGTAAGAGCTGCAAAAATTAGGCCAAGGGACATGCAGGACTAAGAGAAGCCAAGGCCCAAGGAATTGTTAGATCTGGTATAAGATCTGGTTAGATCTAAACTAGTATGAGGCCTGGTGTGGCAACACTGTTGTGATTCAGAGCTGCCTATGTGACCTAATGTGATGTGATGATCCAGTTTGGGCCTGCCTGTCATGATGTTTTGGGACCTGGGTTTTCTGCCAGCCCCATAGACCTGTGGGTCTGACTTTGTCCTCTCAGCTGGCTTGGGGCCAGACTGGAGTAGTACTGCCTACGAGGTTGTCCAACCCCCCCCTCTCTGCTTGTCTGGGCAGTTGCTGAGCATGAGGAACTCGGATGGAGGCTTTGCCACATATGAAACCAAGCGAGGAGGCCACTTACTGGAGCTGCTGAACCCCTCAGAGGTGTTTGGTAAGGGGAGCTGTGGGGGCTGGTTGTCCTGCCCACTGTGAAGGGACAAAGTGATCTGGGCTGACCATGCTCAGTGGGTGCCTGATGTGGAATCAGTGTGCCCTGGGTCTGAGGGACAGGCTGGCAGCGGCTGGCCTGGAGGCTTGCCCACACAGGGGCTGTGGCACTGATTCCCTTTGCCTGCTGACAGGTGACATCATGATTGACTACACATATGTGGAGTGCACATCAGCTGTCGTGCAGGCACTGAGACATTTCCAGAGCCAGTTCCCTGAGCACCGAGCCCTGGAGATCAGGTGAGGGAGGCACTGAGATGAGAGCTGGGCAGGGGAGGAGACAGGCTCACTGTCCCAAGTTGCCTGCCATGGCCTCCTGAACAACATAGCTGCCTGTCTGCTTGCTCTTGGCTCTTGTGCCCTCCAGTAATGGGACCCATCAAAGTCTCAGAGGGGCTGATGGAGCCTCCAGTGAAGCAGACACTGAGTTTGAGCTGCTTCTGAAGTGGATGACTTCTTTCCTGTCCAGGGAGACTCTGCAGAAGGCCCTGGATTTCTGTCGCAAGAAGCAGCGAGCAGATGGGTCCTGGGAAGGGTAAGTTGTGATCCCAGCACCCAGTTTCCTTCTGGCTGCCCCAGTGGGAGAGGGATTGTAGTGGCTGTCATTCCTGGCTGGCAGAATCTGGGGAGGGAAAGTGGGGGCTGATCCTTCTCTAGCTGATGTGCTTTGCTCTCAGTTACTCTCCCCCAGCCCAAGTAGAACAGGTACCTTGTGCATTGCACAAGACCCAGAGGGGTCTGGGGTGGCTCCAGCTCCTGTGGTCCCAGTTCTGCTGACACCTGAGTTAGCTGGGAGCAGGTGCTGGTGAGACTGGGCATGGTTGCACCTTAGTGGAAGGCAGGCTGCAGCTCTGTGCCTGGCTCTGCTCTTCTGTGAACACAGCCATGTTGCAGCCTGCCTCACAGCCCTGACAGTGCTGCTCTCTCTTCCTCCTAGGAGCTGGGGGGTTTGTTTCACCTATGGCACCTGGTTTGGTCTGGAGGCGTTTGCCAGCATGCAGCACACGTACCGCAATGGGTGAGAAGGGGATCTCTGGGCACCTTGCCCCTACCTACTTCCTGGGCCAGGGTAGGACTCCGTGGTGGGGCTGGATGGATGCCCTGGCTGCGCATGGACTCTCCTGCCTCAGGGACTGCTCCTCCCCAATCCTGTGCCTGCAGTACAGCCAGGGCACTTGCTGCCTGATCCGCAGACTCTCGGGACGGTCCCGGCCATGAGCACTGCTTCTCTTTGCAGCTGAGAACTGTGGGCATCCAAACACTCTCTGTCCCCAGTCCTGTCTTGATTCTGGCCCCCATCTCTGCAGGACTGTCTGTCAAGAGGTGGCCCAGGCCTGCCAGTTCCTCGTCTCCAAGCAGATGGCAGATGGTGGGTGGGGAGAGGATTTTGAGTCCTGTGAGCAGCGCACGTATGTGCAGAGTGCTGAGTCGCAGATCCACAACACCTGCTGGGCCCTGCTGGGGCTCATGGCTGTCAGGTAAGAGCAGCCCCACCTGGCCCCAGTGCTCAGGGAAAAGGGAGGTGCAAGCTGGGTTGGGTGACCTTGGGCCCGGCTGGTGTGACCCAGTGCAAAGCAAAGCTTTTGATCATGACTACAGACCTCCAGCCTGGGAAAGTGGTGCCATATTCATAATATCTAGTGTCTTGGGGTTGTGGGGAGCCCTTCCCTAAGCACTCAGCATGGCTAGGGTGAGCTCAGGGCAGCCTGGGGGTGGTTGAGTTCCCCAGGCACGTGGATGGAGGTTTGCAGATGGTTTGGATAAAGATGCTTACATCTCCCTTGTGCTTTGCAGGTACCCTGACGTCGGTGTGCTGGAAAGGGGCATTAAAGTGTTGATGGATAAGCAGCTGCCTAATGGGGACTGGCCTCAGGTACATCTTTAGTCTTTCCAAGGTGTTCCTGAACACACAGCAGTCCCCTGTCACTCATACCATTCTGCTCTCTGCTTGTCTCCCAGGAGAACATTGCTGGGGTGTTCAACAAGTCGTGTGCCATCAGTTACACCGCATACCGCAACATCTTCCCCATCTGGACGCTGGGGCGGTTCTGCCGGCTGCACCCCAACAGCACTCTGGCTGGGCAGCTGCCAGCCAGAGCCAGACACTCAGCTGGGGCAGGGCAGGAGGAGCAGGGAGCCCTGTCTGCTTGAACCTGGGATGCTGGGGATGCCATGGCCCTGGACTTGTCTTGGATCCTGGCATCTGCATGGGGCCATAGGGGTGTGTGCTGCAGGGGCTATCTCAGTGCTGACCTTAGCATGTGGACTGCTGCCTCTGACAGGGAGGGGTGCTGTGCCAGTGCTGTAGAGCCTCCGCTTGCTGTTGAACCTCTTCTAAACATTCCCTTTCTAAGGTTTTTTCCAGGTATATTCTCCATCCCCAGATGGGGAGTGAAGTGCCTTTTCAGACCATTTAGAAGATCTGACAAAGCTGCTAAGCTGTGTTGTATTCCACATCTGGACAGACTCTCATCCTGGCTTGCAAGGCTGCCTTAATCGTTGCAGGCTGTCTGTCTATACCAAGAGTGTGGGATTTGGGGCCTCCCCTGTGCCCACCATCGGGGGGGCAGTGGGGGCACTGCACAATCCTTGCTGAGCTGACTTCCGTACTGTGGGTGCCAGTGATGGCCTTTGAATTGCTCTCTCTGCTCTGGAGCCTGTGCTCGGAGGGGAAGGATACCTGTCCTCCCCCAGGTGTGTGGGAAAAAGGAGTGCTTTGCTTAATTTTGTTATTGTTCTGTCCCCCAGCTGGTGGCACCTAGCTTCCGCAGGTGAAGTCACCACCAGCCCTTGGAAAAGGGGCAGCTGAAACAGAAAGCTGTGAGGTGGTTGGCATCATGGCACAGCCTGAGCCCCAGGGCTCCAGCGTTCCCCCAGCTCAGGCCATGGTGCCGTGGGGCCATCACAGAGCTGGAAGTCAAACAGGATAATAAATTGCTAAGGGTGATGCAAGAGGAACTTCACTGTGTTCTCCTTCCTGTCTGCTAGTGTGTCCCCCAGGCAGAGGGGAGCTGGTACAGCAGCCTCATGCCACGTGGCTTGGGTTGCTTGTCCCCAGATGTATGGGCACCATCTCCACCAAACTATGCTGGGAGCCTGTGCCTCATCTAATGCATTTAGCCCCAGAAAAATATAAACAAGGAAGCAGCTGGCTAAAGGGGAATGATCACTTCCCTCATCCTGCTGCTTCCACTCATGCAGATAAGCAAGATAGAAAAACTTATTTAAGATTCAACTCAGGCTGTCTCAACTCAGCCCTGTTTGCCTTTTCCAAATTCTGGGCATCTTTACACCTGTCTGTGATATTACTCTGCATATAAATTTCTTGCTGAAACTGAATTAATTCAAGTGTGACATGGTGATGTGTCTTGAGAGGACATGGCTGTGTAGATTTCACCTATTGTTAAAATCTGTTCCAAGCTGCAATTTTGGATTGAGCACATGCAGAAGAGATCAAGTAGATAGAGGATATAGTCAGTATAATTCTTGTTTGATGGAAATGGCTTCTTCCAGGAGTCCTCTGACACTCTTCCCAGGGATCTTCTAGAGTGTTTCGATCTCTGATTTCAGAGATCCCAGGTGTCAGCCCTAGACTACTCCCAGGGTGCTACCTGAGGTCATTTTTCTCCTTTGGAGAAACTCTCAGCTCTGGCATCTATCCAGGATTTCATCCCAGGCATCTGGAGTCTTTTGATCTATGGTTTTGGGACCTGACTTCCTGGGTGGCAGCTCCAGACTCCTCCAAGAAAACTTCCTGAGATTATTTTTCTGTTTTGGGGAAAATCAGTTTCTGTTTCTCAGGAGCTGTAGCACATGAAAAGAGAGATACAAATGCAGACTGTGTTTTTACACTGAATAAAAAGAGAGCCAAGACTTAGCCATGACCATGGTGATCCTAAGCACTGTCTCTTGACATGATGCCACCCACTTTGTCCCGCATGCATTTCCAGTGTCATGGTACATTTAGGAGAAGGCAAGTGATCCTCAGCGTCCGTACAGGGACCGGTACTGTTTAATATTTTTATGAATGACATAGATGAAGAGATCGAGTACAACCTCAGCAAGTTTGCAGATGATGCCAAGCTGAGGGTGCAGTGACACACCTGAAGGACTGAATGTGATGCAGAGGGACCTGGACAAGCTCGAGAAGTGGCCCATGGAAGCCTCAGGAGGTTCAACAAGACCAAGTGCTGGTGCTGCACCTGGGTCAGGGCAACCCCCAGCATCAATCCAGCTTGGAGGATGAAGGCATTGAGAGCCCTGCTGAGGAGGACCTGGGGGTGCTGGTGGGTGAGAGCCGGCCATATACGCTCGCCCCCAGAAACCAACCATGTCCTGGGCTGATCCCACAGCGTGGGCAGCAGGAGGGGGGATTCTGCCCCTCTGCCCTGCTCAGGTGAGACCTGAGCACCTGCAGAGCTGCCTCCAGCCCTGGGGTCCCAGCACAGGAAGGACATGGAGCTGTTTGAGTGAATCCAGAGGACACCACGGAGATGTTCCAAGGGCTGGAGTCCTCTGCTGTGAGGAAAGGTTGAGAACTGAGGGTGTTCCGCTTGGAGAAGAAAAGGCTACAGGGAGACCTTAGAGCCTCTTCCACTGCCTAAAGGGTTTCAAAGAGAGCTGAAGAGGGACTTTGGACAAGGCTCTGGAGAGCCAGGACAACAGGGAATGGCTTCACACTGCCAGAGGGCAGGGTTTGATGGGATATTGGGAAGAAATTCTTCCCTATGAGGCCCTGGCACAGGTTGCACAGAGAAGCTGTGGCTGCCCCATCCCTGGAAGTGCCCAAGGCCAGGTTGGATGGGGCTTGGAGCAACCTGGTCTGGAGGAAGGTGTCCCTGCTCAGGGCAGGGGGGTGCAATGAGATGAGCTTCAAGGTCCCTTCCAGCCAAAGCCATTCCCTGACTCTATGACTCCATGACTTTATGACCTATCTGCTGCTGGGCGTGGGGCACTACCAAGCAATGGGAGATGCAATGAGGAAGCAATGGCATGAAGAGGGGCACGTGCATCACAGGCTTCAATTCTCTGAGGGGGAAAGCACAGAAGGAGGCTGCTGACTGCTCACGTCTTCTACACTACACTCTCCCCTCTGAGCAGGAAGGCTCCTGGCCCCCTAGGACACAAAGGAGGCTGCAGGCTAACCACCCCTACATCCTACCTAACCCACCCTACAACATCCCGCCTGGGACAAAGGCTCCTGTCCTCTCAGGACAGAAGGAAACTGCTAAGCACTCCTTTGACCCTACAGAAACCCTTCCGGGCAGGAAGGCTCCTGTCCCCCCAGAACAGGCACTGTGATTTTGGGCATGAAGGATAAGGAAGGAGGAAGAGGCTACTGGCAAACTACCCCTTCTACCCAAGAGGATCCCTTCCAGGCAGAAAGGATCTTATTCCCCCAGCACAGGAACTGTGTTTTTGGGCAGGGCAGCAGCCATGGACACAGTCAGCCTGTACCAGCTGTTGGGTACTGCCATCAAGGGCGAGGCTGACATCAGCTTTACAGTCCTGTGAAAACTTCTGCAGGCCATGCTGGAGCAGCAGGTGCTCCCCCACCAGACAATCCCTGCTGCATATCTCCCCACTTCCCGAGCAGCACTTGCCACTGTCCTCCCTGCCCAAGCAGCAGTTGAACCTGTGGGAGCAGCTCTTTGCCATTTGGTGTCCTCCCTGCAGGGCCTGGCCAGTGACCTGCAGGGTGAGAAGAACAAGGTGAGCTGGCAGCAGTCTCAGAGGGATCTGCAGCAATGCAAGATGGCATTTGGGCAGGGAGGAGGCAGCTGAGGGGATCCTCTGCTGAGACAACCTGGGGTCCATGTCCTGATTCTGCCACCACCGCCTATCCCAGATCAGGCAGCTGGAGGATGCCATGGGAAAGCTGAGGGAGGATGTAGCCAAGTGGAAAGCAAATATGAGCAATCAGCTCTCCCTGCAGCTGGGGTAAGAGGGTGGGAGAGGGTTTTGTGCCCCATGGGGCTGCAAAGGGATCCCAGTGGTGCTGGGAGCATCCCATTTTGGGGGCAAGAGACACCACCCGAGTGGCCCCATGAAGACAAAGTCTGCCCCTGCCCCCATCTAGCTGTCCAGGTCTGCACTGCTGGAGACAAAACAGGAGCTGGAGGAGCTGGGAGAGACGAGGAAGAGCATGCTGGATCAGCTGATGTCCAGGAGGGCTGACCAGCTGCAGGAGGAGGTGAGGTCCTCAGGGAGCAGTCCCACCACCTTCCAGCTCAGAGGGGTGCTCCTGGCAGAGTTCCTGACCATATCCCCGGGCTGAACGGAGTCTCTGAGCCTCTACAGTACCTGGATCTGGTGCTCCATCTGTTCCATCTCAGAGCTCATTTCTTCTCCCCTCCCTGCAGGTGGACAAACTGATGGCAATTGTGGGGAGCATGCAGCAGGAGCAGGAGAAGGCAGCATGCTCCAGGTGCAGCTCAGACACCAGGGTGCATGCTGGGGAGCTCTTCCTGCTCTACAAAAAGCTCCAGGAGCTGGCAGATTCCCTGGAGTCACAGCTGCAAGTTGGATGTGGGGAGGCAGCTGAGGCAGCCAGGCCAGGTAGGCAGACAGCAGGACAAGGGGCTTGCCTGAGGGCTGTCACAACCTCCCTGCTGCTTGGGCTTTGCTGTACTGGGGGGAAACCTCTCTCTGCCCCCAAATTGGCTTGGGCATGTCAGCAGCTTGGAAGGAAATTAAAGGCCTTGATGCAAATGTCCTTCTGGCCCTGAGGGTATCTGTCTGAGTATCCTGGGTCTGTCCCTGTAGAGCAGCTGGGCCCGTCTTGCATGGCAGCACCTTGTCATCCTCCCTGAAGCAGGACAAGGAGCTGCTGCAGCGCATCCAGGATATCATCGTGCACCTGCAATGGGAATGCGAGAGGCTCAGCTCTGTCACAGGGGGCCTCCTGCAGGACTTTGAACAGAAGGAGAAAGATATTGAGGTGCGTGGCTGAAACCTTTGCAGTGACAAAGCATCCCCCAACCTGTGGACTGCAAGGGATCTGTCCCCCTGCCAATCCATGTGGGTTCGAAGTGCCTTTCCCTGGGTATTTTTGGGGGGAAAGTGGTGGATGCTCATCTAGCCAGGATGCAGTTCCATTCCTGCTGCAGTGCCATGGGATGCTTTCTGTGTTGGAAGGCTCTGTTCCAGTCCCTGGAGAAACTGAAGAAGGACAAAGCAGAGGAGCAGTACCTATTGCTGACAGTAATATGGGGTACAGTTTTGAGGGGCTCCAGTGCCAGACCAAGGGGTCTCAGGCAGGGTGACAAAATGCCCCTTGTCCCTTGCGGGGTGGGTGGCAGAACTGGCCTAGAGGGAGGGAGGATTTCCAGACCAGCTGTGGTTCTCCTTCCAGGTCCCTCTGTCTCCCTCCGGTACCTTTGGCTGGTGGGACCGATCCAGCAGGGTCACACCTTCTGGAAAGGAGCACAATCCCTCTGCTCCTGAATGCAGTGGATTTGCTTGAGGGTTTGTAGGAGCAGTGGGGTTTTCTCGGGGTGAGACCCCCCCAAAAGTACCCGGCAAAAAGAGCCCCGAGCAGAGACCTCAGCGCTGGAGGTCCCGAGGAAAGCCGGCGGCGCTCGGCACGGCCCCAGCCGGGGCGAGCGCCAGAAAAGGTCTGTGTCCGCGCCCGGCACAGCCCTCGGAGCTGCTGGAATCCAGGAATGCGCTCGCCAAATTCTACCGCCAAGAACGGGAGTCGCTGTGCTCGGCAACTTCCCGAGGGCGTCGCTGTGCCGAGCTGCGCTCCAGGGCAGCGCGGCCGCTCCTCGGGCACACCGGCCCCGGCGGCCCCGGCGGCCCCGGGCAGCCACTCCCGGCTCTGACAGCCCGGCCAGGGCGGCCCTGTTCGTGCCGGGCTGAGCCAGCGCTCCGAGCTCTGAGAGCGACTTTCAAGTCCCTTTCCACGTGCTGAAAAAAACCCCAAGCAACCCCTTCCTCCGGTCCTGCGTGCGCCTTCCGAGGGACTCGAAGGCCCGCAGGGATTCCCCCGAATCGGGACAAAATGCTGGCAGGTGGGGGTTTGGAGCAGGGAGGCTCTGTTGCCTTTCCCTGGGCTTAGAATTAAAAAACACAGTTAGAGGGGGGGAAAGGGTTTTACCTCGGTATTTATTTAGGATCCTCAGGTGCACCACATCCAGGTAGAATGCACCTCCAAATGCACACTGAAAATGCACACTCGAAAGTGCCTCCCCTGGAAAATGCACTCTGCTCGCCTCCCCCCCTCTACCCCCCCCAAGAATGCACACCCTGAAGAACGCAGGCACACACGATGATTCACGTATACAGTTACAGACCTTACACATTAGCATATCTATCAAAGATTCCCCAATGAGAGGCTCGAGAGAACTCCCTGTCCTGAGGAGTGTTCCCCCTGGATGGGCCTATCTTGGTTTACAGAATGCGTTCTGGAGAGGACCTTGGTGTTGAGGGTTTTTGACCCCTCAACTACGAGGCTTCCAAGATGTTTAGTCTCTTGGTTTAACAGAACTTTGGGCCTAAGCTAGTTATCAGACTTAGGGAATTACAAGTATGTGAGCTAAAAGCACTAAGGATACATAAAAGCTGTATAAAAGGGTATATGAAAGGATATATAAGAGGGGTATATGAAAAAGCAAAAAATCATCATGGCATCAGTTCCGAGAGGGCTGGGTCCCCCTCCGGCTTGTGCCCCGTCCCAGTCTGTTGCTCGCCCTGACGCTGGTATTTAGTCTCGCTGTTCCCCCACTCCTGCAGCGTCCTGGGGTGACCCTCACCCGGCCCCGCAGGGCCCCGAGCCCTTAGGCAAAGGGTCTGTACCAGGTCCCAGGCCCTTGCTGGGGCCCAGCCACTCCCGCATCCTGGGCACAACCTGCAGCCCACACCACAGCTCCCACCGAGCTGTGCAACAAGGCACAGGTGCCTCTCATAGGTATGAAAAATAAAATATATCAATCAAGATATCAATCTGCACACATCTTGGTGAATGTCACTTTTGTGACCTCCTGACCTACAATACAACAGACAAGTTTCAGATACAGTTAGGAGCTCTGCACAAAGCTGCCAGGGAAATTTAATTAAGGAGAAAAAAAAAAGGAAAACCAAAACAATTGAGGTGGGACAGTGACATACTTCAATAATACACCTGTACACAGGACCTGAGTCTTCAAGAAATTAAGATTCATTGGGTACATCTGCAGTAAAAACAGGTTTAGGATGTGCTTTCAGCAGGACTGTTTTCATTTGAGAGAAAAAAGCATGTTTGGTAGGTGCATTTGTGCAATGCAAATGGCAAGTATCAGCAACTCAAACCATAGGAGAGACAAGGGGTCTAAATTCCTCTCCTGTGCTATGTAAGCCTGTCTCCAGGGTTCTTCTGGAGGACTCTGGAGAGCTGAGAGTCAGCTATGACTTCTGCATTTTTCATGTCTTCAAGCTGCTTAGTAGAAGAAATTTAACCTTTTTTGCCTAGGTTTCCGACATAGCAGCTGTTGCTATATCCTCAAGTGCACAACTTAACACCATACTTTTGTCCAACTTAAAATTCAGTAAAAGTTGTCCATGCGGTGAGTGCAGAAAATGACCTGATTCGTTCATTCCAGCTGGCATTTTTAAACAGGAAAAAAAGAACAGGCCAAGCATCTTCCAAATTTATAACTTCCACATTGCAATTAAAGATTTTTATTTAACTTCTATAGCTGCTCTATTAATAAAGTGAAAGATCTCAGTCACAAAGAATTTTTTAAAAATCCAACTACCAAAACCCACCACACCAAAAAGACAAATGTCATTTTTCTTTATTGTCATGAGGCACGTGGAAAATTAATTTTCTTCCCCTCATGCCTTCCCGGCCAGCTGAACAAGACATCTTCACTGCCCAATACAAACTGAAGTTGAGGGCCGGTGCAAAGAAAAGGAGGGTGCCACAAATTTCCATGACAAACGCAGCAGGGAAGGGACAGCTATTCTGGCATAATCCCTACTCGTCAGTGGCACAACGCTATGAGGGTCTCCCCATGTAGATGCTTTGCTTCAACAACGGAAAGCTCCTGGCTCTGGGTCAAATTTACTGCTGAGCTGGACACCACGAGCTACCCAGCAGGAGAACAGAATTTTAGTACTCACACAGGCCGTGGAGCCCCGCCTGCCCCCGGGGCTGCCGCCGCCCTCCCACAGCCGTGCCCTCGGGCGCCAGGGTGCGGCAGGGCCCGGGCGGAGCCCTGCCAGGCAAGGAGGGCTGTGGCCTCAGGGCTGGCAGCGCCCGTGTGGGGCAGCTATGCCGCTGGGGCCAGGACACGCTCTATGTTCCCAAGGGATCACCAGGCAGTACCTGAGAGAGCAGCAGCGAGACATCCAGATCATCTGAGGGGGTGAGTGAGGGCAGCGGGCTGAGCTGCAATCCTTGCCCCGGCTGCGGAGGGCTCTGCTCCCTGTGCAGATGAGGGGCGGCACGGGCAGAGCACAGAGACATTTCAGGGGCGTGTGGGAGATTCACAGCCAGCACTTTCCAGCTGATCCTGTTGTCTCCTGCCTGCTTCCTCCAGACCGTGGCAAGAGCTGGGTGGGATGGACCTGTCAGGAGGGTCTCCTGAGGTCCCTGCAGATCCAGGCTCTGACTGTGGCTCTGTTTCTCTCTGTTCCAGCCCTTCAGGACATGACCAATGACATCAGCCCTGCCATCTCAGGCCTGGCACTTCAAACTCTGTACATCCACCAAGCTGAACAGAGCATTCCTTTCTCCCGATACCAGAAGATGCACGATCAACTCCACCGGCTCTGGGAGTCACAGCCTTCCCTGTGTCGCGGTGGCTGGTTGTCCTGCTGGAGCCCCGTGGAGAACTGATCCAGGAGGCTGTGTCTGCTGGGGCCACCTGAGCCTGCGGGGAACACCTCTCCTCTGCAAGGACTTCCTTCCACCCTAGTGTAGGAATGTTAAATTGCTGTTGTCCTACACAGAGGTCCAGGAGCTTTCTTTTGGTGCCCATTGTCCACAGGCCAATGGGGAAGAGGAGAAAAAGGTTGCTTGTATTGAGGCCGACAGCTAGTCTGAAGGCTTCACAGATCTGAATTTGGACATGGTTAGCTTCTCTTTGTGAGAAAAGACCGTGAGAAGAAAATAATCAGCTTTGCCCAGGGAAGTGTAGTATCAACAGAAGTATGAAATCCAAAAGAGTAGAAAGAGAAAACAGCAAACATATCTGCGCCTGTTATTTTTTCTGAATGTCTGAATGCTTGTGTTACAGGTAACCAATAGTATTATATTGTAGTTTAGTAGCCAATGAACCTGTAACATGAAAAATAACATACAATAGTCTATAAATATGTGTGCTTCTTGAAATAAAACACTCTGTGCCACTAATCTGGTGCAGTGTCCATATTCGTGTGTCGTGGCTATCCCAACAGCAACAGCTTGCGCTCAGCAAGTTGCC
>VYXC01003316.1:0-37713 GCA_013397175.1 Platysteira castanea
CATTTAATACCCATGGTCACTTCTGTTTGTGTTTCAGGAAGATGCCTCCAGAAGCTGCCAAGTCACCTACACCGTGTCCAACCATTCCATCACCAAGACCAAAGATCTCCTCAGCTGCTCAAAGCCAAAGTCTGGATTCACCTCCATAAACAAAGCAAGTCCATTGTTCTCGCTGTGGGGGGCTCAGCTCATCTTGAATAGAGCAGGGCCATCCCTAAAATCTTTCTGCAGGTGGGCTTGGATTCCCATTCCCACCTGGCTACAGCCTTCTGCACCAGCTTGGGATGGGACTCTTAGACCCATTCTTAAAGTGGGATGCACCAACATCCCTCAGCAGGATCTTGTGGTGTCAGGCTGGGTAGGAGCAGTAAAGGTGCTCCGGGTCATCCCACCCACACTCTTGTTATCACTTCTGACCTGTCAGCTGATCCTGCTTGGGAAGGTGGAGATACAGGGATGTTTTCTGGGTCTCAGACCCACTGGATTGGGGATTAGTCTGACGGGACTCTGGTTTTGCTTAAAGCAGTAGCCTGTGTTTAGCCCTCACACAAACAGACGAAATCTTGTGTGTCCTAATGCAGTTATATCTGCCATAACCAAAATTTAAGTTTTGTTTGGTTTTTTTTTTTTTTAATATACAAATTCTACTGAATTCAATATAAAAATGGACATCCCCTCCGCGGTAAAATGGGCACTCCTCGGAACGCAGCGCTGCTAGAGCTCATCTCCACTGCGGTGACCGACGGCCGCGGGGAGGACGACGACACACGCACCGAGAAGGCTGAGAGCCTCGTTCGCCGCCGGGCAGGCGGCTGGGACGGCCCGATGCGACGGGGCGGGAACGGGCGCTCGACTCCGCCCGAGCCGAACACCGCGAGACCGGCGGCGCGGGGCAGCCGGGACCGCCCCCGCGCCCCGCCCGCCGCGCGCCCGTCCCTGCGGCAGCGCGCCCCGCCCCCGTCGCCAGGGAAGTGAGGTCACGCAGTATGGTGGCTCGGGGCCCGAGGGGCTGAGCACTCGGTCGTGTCCGCGATCCGTGTCCATCTCGCTCGGGAGCTGCAGTGACGGTCTTGCCTGTCTCGCTAGTATCGAGCGGCGAGACCAAAGCCGCGATGGCATCCGGAGCCGCAGGACTTTGAGGCATCAGAACGAGAGCCAGCAGGCCGGGCAGAGGAGCAGAACCGGGTCGCGGACGAGCCGAGCTGCCGCCATGGAGCTGAGGGTTGGGAACCGGTACCGGCTGGGCCGGAAGATCGGGAGCGGCTCCTTCGGGGATATCTACCTGGGTAAGGAGGATGGCTCGCTAGGGTTTTAGCTGGCCCTTTTGTGGCTCTGTGGAGACATCGGGGGCCTAGCCGGGTCGGGCAAGTACCTCGGCTAGGGGCACAGCAGCAGTAATTTAATATTTCGTTGGCATCGTGTCCTAATTTAAACAGTGCGGAAATCGGGAATTCCGGTTTACTCGGCTGCCTCTTCTCGTTGTTGTCTAGTGACCTTGGGCAGCGTTCGCATCTGTCAAACGGGCATAAGGGTAGAAATCGCCTCATTTAAAAACAAGGAAGAAAAAACCCCAAAACAACATAAACCGTGAAAACCTTACAACCCACCGCATTCAGAAAAACGTTTTGGGAAAGAAACGTGTACCAGGGTTAAATATCGCTGCAGTGGACTGGGAAAAATTGTTGTCAGAAGGATGCTTCTCCTGTGAGGCCTAAAAAAAAATTACAACTACAGGTGATTAGGTTGCAGTAAAAAAACTTTTTAAATCCTTAAAATAATCCTCATAGTTTGGCTAATCCTGTTGCTTGACCGTCACCTAATCGTGATTGCTATGCAGTTGTAAAACGTACAGGATTGGAATTGTCTTTACCAGGCCGTTATTATAGCTCTCTAACATAATCGCCTACTGCTAATGGTTTTGACAAGCGCAAGTAGCGAGTACAACAAGTTTTGAAAGCAGGTATGTTTAAAATATTCTACACATTCTGCAAACTCTCAAGCCATATGAAGTGAGCTAAATCCAAAGAAATACGAATATTATGTCCCATAGACACAAGTACTCTGCTTTTGAAAATTGTGTTAACTTAGAAAAGTGAATCAAGAAGGGGGGGGAAGGTGGAACTTGCAGGGGCTAAGCTTCATTAACTGCATATTTGTGGAAGATAAAAATAATGTCACTCGCTAGCTTATGTGGTGTGTTTGGCAGCGCGTGCAGTATGAGAGGTGGGGGTCGTTTTTCTAGACAGCGGTGCTTCGATCTTGCAGTGCTCAGCTGGCATTCCAAAATAATTCATCAGCTAAAGCTGCTTGTCTAGAGATAATGAAATAATGGTTATCCATAATACAGATCATATGCCTGATGAAAAATACACATTTCTAACTGAAGGTATGTGGTTGTCTAGAGACAAAGAACGTGATTGTTCCTCTCTGCAATGCACGTTTAGAAGATTGAAGACGTGACCATAGAAGATTGTGGTAAAGCTTGTGCAAAAATCCTCGTTAGCTTCTGTTGGGATTTTGGGGGGCAATTAAGACAGCAGTTAAAATTTGAAAAGTCTTAGATGATTTGAAACATTTTAACTTTTGACTCTAGCTCAGATAGATCAGTTTGTATTATAGCATTAATTTAAAGTACAAGTAAAATAAACGTTTATGTGTCACTTTTATCTCCATGCATGCAGCTCACACTGGTGAGGTTGCACAGAAAGTACTAGTTCCATATATACTAATGTATATATTAATGCCATGCTGAATTTTGTGCAATAAATCCCCTGAGTTTTACTTTTTTTTTTATTTCTAAATAACCATCGTGAATTTGCTTTCAGGCCTTACTGCAAATGCCATGCCTGAGCCTGTTACTAGCACGGAAGTATGTGAATGGAAGATCCGGCCGGTGGCATGGGTTTACTTTTCCAGGGGAAATTACTGTTTCTCAAGAACTGAAGCCTTTTGTAGAGTCCCATTTGGTTTGCCTGCCATTATCTGGTAGAACGGATGTTTGAAAACTTATGTTTTTTGTGATAATGAAATGTGGTCGGTTTTTAAAAAAATCCAGTTTCTGCTCAGTTGTTCAGACTGTACAGTAGACATAAGTGTCTTAAAATAATTTCTAAAGTTATTTCAGAAGTCATTATTTCTTTTTAAGTACACATGTCTTCTGATAGGCTTCGGTGAATTTGTAGATTACTTCAGCATGCACTCCCAGCTCAGTTTTATGCTTTGAAAAGGAAGATTTTACTATTTTTGCCTGTTTCCAGTCCCCAGGTTTTGTCTTAAATGCAGCTATAACGGTGTTGAAGACATTCCAGAGTAGAGGGGAGGGACTTCCTCCCTCTTCCCACCCTTTCCTTTTTTCCCTACTTTGCAGTAAGGAGCCAACAACACTGTTAGTAGCATAGTTCTTTCACATTCTTTCCTCTTCTCCTTCGTACCTCAAAATTTGTCTTCTGGAATTTGGAATGGGGGTCTGTGGGACAGGATTTTGAAATGTAAGGTGCTGTTCTAAATAAATGAGGATGGACAACTTTAAGAAAATAAAATTTAGGAGTTTGCCTATGTTACCTTCCAGAGGAAGATATAGAAGAAATTGATACACAGATATTCCAAATAGTATAAAAGGTGGACAAGAGGGAGTGGATCAGAGTAAGCATTTGTTTTGTTGCCCAAACCATGAGGTCAAGTAGGAACGAGTCACGAAGACAGAGCGGTCGCAGTGTTTTCATGGTTTCTTGTGTTACGTAAATATTTTTCTTAAGAATGAGTTCTGGGTTATAAAGTAATTAAAATAATTTCCAAGGCCTTCCTTACGGAAGAAGACTTCGCAATTGCAAGTAAATTGGAATTTTGCATTTTACAAGAAAATGCTTGCACAACTTTAGTCTTTCTTTTTCACTTATAAATGGTGACTTCTCATTATACTGCTTGTTACTACTTTTTGAGTAATGATTCCTTTCGTAGAACTGCTACCTCTCAAATACTGTTGCATATTCCTTAAAGGAAGCTAAGCTTTTGGTGAAATACAGGGCGCTGTGAAGTTTTAGAAGCTTTGTCTCAGGATTAAGGTGTAGACAAAAGTTCCTACTTGGGGACAAGCACTGGATTGCTTGGCAAAATGATTTCCATTTTTGTGCCACTCTCATTGGTTTTGCTGGACTCAAAAATATTAATTACGTTATTTTAGTACGAAATCTCTTGTCTTGAAGGAGAGGGCCTACACAGAAGTGGAGTTCAGGCTAGGGATCTTGGCTTTCTTAGGTGGTAAAGACTTCTTGGGAAGAGCAAGTACGCTAAGAAGTGACCAAGCAGATCGAGGCCGTGGTCTGTGAAGTAACAGTTTAATAGTGTGTTGAGCAGAACTTGATCCTAATAATACAAGTCTTGATCTTCCTACGCTGGTTTTGTGCTAATCAACCGGAGAAGTCTGCAGCTGTCTGTAGAAAGATATGTCTTTCAATATAAGCAGACAGAAGTTTGTGTTTGTTTTGGATCAGAAAAGCTTTTCAGAAAAGCCAAACTAACCAGAACCCCAGAACAACCTCATTGCTGCTCATCACTCATCAGTTAATAGGTCTTCAGTCCACGCTCTCCCTGATTTTGGCTCCTGTGGAATTCGGGAGAACAAGAGACAGTCAAGAAAGGTCAGGAGTTGTGTGGTTCAAAATCAAGATTTTCATTTGAGGTGGGGAGGTCAATATTAAGATAAGTCCTTCCTCCTTATAATGTTGATAAGTGCTTTCAGATCTCTGGGTTGACGTTCACGGTGATTAATTTAAAGTCCACCAAAATAAAACATTCATGAAATGTGAAAAATATTAGATTACATACTGAAGAGCTTTCGGGTCCTGCAACTGCAGTATGACCAAAGTAACAGTCCAGGATCCTGTCACCTATTATGCTAGATAAAAAAGAGTCATATGAGACAGATGTGTGTACAGCTTTATTTTTCTGTTGTGTTTTCCAGTTGATCACGTTGAGTAGTGCTTATTGTACCTAGAGTGAGCTTCATATGTTTTGTCAATTTTTAGGGTGCATTGTGAAATGCCTATTAAGTACCTACTGGAGTGTCCGCTCAAGGAAACTCAGTGTTCCGGCAGTGCCACCTCAATACCCACGCGTGCGTGTGCATGGAAAGACATTTTATTAACGTAAAAAAAGACGCATAGTCCTGCGTGAGCTCAGATGATTCCATGCAGTATCAGTTCCTGACAAAGTGAACGGTCATGTCCCCTCTGAGGTGTGGAGTGTTAGCACATCTTTGTAGCCTTGGTTTTCCTTACTTTATGGATAAAAGCCTATAAAATATTGAAGTAACTCCTTGATCACAGGAACGGGATTTTGCAAGTGTAGAAGTTAGATCAGTACACTGTAATGGTCAAAAAAAAAATGTATGGGAAAAAATAGGTAGGCAGAAAAATACATAATTATGCATATGTGTCTTAATTGCTTCGTGTGACTCCCAAAAAGGGCATTATGGAACTGACAAAGGTACAGATAAGAGAAATAGGAAATAATATGCAGTAATTAAAAATTACTTGTACAAGGAATGACAAGGGTTTTTGAACTGTGGAAAGAGTTACGGGAAAGTGAGGTAGGGCAAAAGTGTATGCAGTCCTGATCATGGAAAAAGTGAGTACAAAAAGATTGTTTGCTATTTCTCAAAAAACCGAAACAACTAGTGAACGTCAAGTTAGGCTTTTAAAAGTGGGGATCGGAGCAACCAGTAGGTGATGTACTTCACATGATCCTGAACCATGAGGTAATGCAGAAAAGAGCCAAATTCTGAAAGTAGCGAGACTTGTCAGCATGTCTGTGAAGCATCACACATTTCTTTTGCCATTTCCTTTTTTTCCTGTAGTTTGTAAGTTGCTTGGCTGTGAGAGAGTGTATTTTCTTGACTGTTTCTTTTAAAGAATGTCTGTTTCTCCCTACATACTTTGAAAAGTGAACAGGTAAGCCATTTTTTTCAGTCACTTGATTCCTGAAACAAGAATTTAATGACATTTTAAAAAGGCTTTTTGGGACTACAGAGTCTATATAATCTGCCTTCCAGCCAAGTAAAATGAGGTGTCAGGGTACAGCTGGAGTATGTTGAGATCTAGGGAAGTTGTAGTCTCTATTTCCAAGGCATAAGAGGAGGTGATTTGAATTCCTAGCATTTCTTCTGTAGGCGGGGCTGTGTGCCGCGTTTGTAAATAATAATTCTGAGCATTTCCACCACAAACTGGAAATGGAAAGACATCCCTGAGAAGATGGATTTGGTTTAGTTTTGTTGTTTGTTTTGTTTGGGTTTTTTTTTAATGGGATAGCAGCAATTTTGGCTTCTTGTGCTATAGTGTCTAATAGTTGTCTCTTAAAATCCTAGTCTGTTGGAGAGTATCTCTTGGGTTTCAGAAGAATTTTTAGATAATCATGGCTGAAAGTACTTAATCTCTGGATGTTTGCCATTGAGAAGTAGTTTGTTAATGTCTGTTTTGTTTCAGTCTTAGCAAAGGAAATGCATCTTTAAAATATTTTGACCAATGTTTAAATTCTTCTGGTTTTAGGAACTGATATTGCTGCCGGAGAGGAGGTTGCAATTAAGTTGGAATGTGTGAAAACCAAACATCCTCAGCTCCACATCGAGAGTAAAATCTACAAAATGATGCAGGGTGGAGGCAAGCAAACTATTTTCCTTCTTCAGAGATTTTGCTGGTTTTACATCTTTGATGTATCTGCCACCTGGCAGTTAATGTTCAGGATCTCTTTTGACAAATAAGGAAGAGGTGGGAAAGGTAGCAGGGCAGGTGAAGAGCAGCATTTTAGTTCTGCAAGGGTTGTAGAGGAGCAGTTCCAAATACCATGCTTCATGATAACCAGTATAACCAGTAAGATCCTCTGAAGTTTCTTGTGGTTCTCGAAATATTAAAATGGGAAGATCTTGTGCAATGTGAAACAAAGTTTGGTCCCAGAACAGTGATTTATTTCTGATTCTCATGGATTGGTGAAAGATGGTAACCACTACTTGGGACCATTTCACCTGACTGGCTTATTAAGGTAGCACAATTCTAAACTTTTAAAATTCAGGGTAATTTTTGTTGTACATGTTAGTATTCTTTCTTCTGAATTAAAAATATTTCCTTACTGGGAGAGTTCAAAGGCAAAATGGCATTAGTAGTGGAGAATAGGAGCAAAGCAACTTCCTAGCTACTGTGTGTTGCTCTGCTACAGTAACTTATTACTCATATATTTTGGAATTCTAGAAACGTAAGATTCCTGTGCAGTTCTGGGGCGTAAACCCAGTCTAGTTAAGTTTTGTGTTTGTGTCGTAGTCCCTTGAATTCTTCCTACCTGAGGCTATGCTTTGCATAAAGAGATACATTGCACACCCTATCTCAAATGTCAAGTATGGTAATAAGACCTCTAAAAATGGATAATACTGTGTATTTGCATTTAGTTATTTTTTATTTCTGCCTCATTCAGTTGCCACCTGCGTGTAACCGGAATGAATAGCCTTCATAGAATAACACACTTCCTTGAAATTGGGTAAATTATGGCATTTCACACCAAAATGCATAGAATTAACTCAGAGTAAGGCATTTGAAAATCCAAATAAGGCTACCTACCTACAGGTTTATTTCAAAATATTTGAGCCTTTCTACATTTTTGTGTGTGATAAGGTTCCTGAGTCCCTTCATAAATTTGGGCTAAGTATCACACTGTCAAACTGAATGTATAAAGCATCTCGTAAACAATGCTACTTCAGTAGAGATTCTCCGAACAACAAATACCATGGAACGGAAGGAAAGACAAGAATATGAAGGAAGTGTGGGAATTCATTGCAAATTTTAATGAAAGAGACAGGTATTTCATGGTGATTTTGTAGGCTTTGAAACTGAGTTAATTCCTAATGCCTTCTTCAGTAATAATATCTAGTGGTTTGTCAGGGTCTTTATTTTCAGACTTCCAGTTTGTGTCTTATTGCATCTTAGAGACTACATGGGTATTAATGTTGATAAAATGCTTAGGGTTCAAATCCAACAAAGATGCTCACTATTTTAGATTTACAATGTAAGCACAAAGCCTGGAAGGTTTCTGGGGAAGAGGAAAAAGGCTATTTTTGTTGCTATATATATCTGTTGCTATAATTTTGTATTGATTCTGCTGAAAGTTATCAAACACATAGTTTTGGAATGTCTGAAGGTAGCATGAAATACTAAACTTCACTGTAAATGGAAACATTCGTGGTAATGACCCTCTTAGAATTCATCCTAAGAGCCTTGAAGATTTGTGTGTATGAACTGTGTAAATCAAATTGTTATACTGAATAAATGGTTTATTTTTTTCTAGTGGGTATTCCCACAATTAAGTGGTGTGGAGCTGAAGGGGACTACAACGTTATGGTGATGGAGTTGTTGGGACCGAGTCTTGAAGATCTCTTCAATTTTTGTTCAAGGAAATTTAGTCTCAAGACAGTCCTATTACTTGCTGACCAAATGGTAGGAAACGGCTTTGTTAGCTTGATAGTGCAATATGTTGGGATATTGAAATTCTTTTGGCAGCTTATATACATTTTTTTTCTGTAACTTAGAGGTGAATAAGCTGTATTAGTTGAGAAAGGATTCAAAATTAGTTCTGTTTCTGTAAATCTGAGCTATCCCATCAAAAGTGATTACCAGTTCTTTTTTAAGAACTGGACCTGCACTATTGGCAAACCAGGTGTTGCACTGCTCAAAGACTATGCAGTTTCCCCAAGAAAGTTTTTGGAAGCGGATGTAAAATAGACACGGGCAAAGAGCTGGAAAGAAGGTTTGTCTGTTGTCTTCTAAATTAGGTTCTCTTTAATGGCCTTGTATTTTACAGTAAAAAGGGGCTCTTTCATTATGCCTTTCATTATTAAGACAGAATTGTTAGTGTTTTTTTCAGAAAAAGGTTGTATGCTTAGTCTCTCGACAATGTTTTTTTTTGTGGTCTGTATTTAGATTAGTCGAATTGAATATATTCATTCTAAGAACTTCATCCACCGAGATGTGAAGCCAGATAACTTCTTAATGGGCCTGGGGAAGAAAGGCAATCTTGTCTACATAATAGACTTTGGACTAGCAAAGAAGTATCGAGATGCTCGAACTCACCAACATATTCCGTATCGTGAAAATAAAAACTTAACAGGAACTGCCCGTTATGCGTCCATCAACACTCATCTTGGAATCGGTGAGCTGGAGAAAGCAATAAATAGAAACTTCAAAAGTGTCGATGCATGTCGTTTTAGTGCAAGTGGATGTTGCTTTGGGGAGGCATAGGAGACAGTCCCTATTTTTGACGCTAAGTGCAGCATGCAAGGCCTTGCATGTCTTGATTAGGTGGGATTCAGTCAGTTTGTAATGCTCAAGAATTACTGCATTTTTTAATAACTGCAAGGATAATAGGCTTTTCTTGTGCTGAATGAGTTTATCGTGCGCATAGTAACTCTCAGCTTTTATTTTTGTAAGGGTTTTTGTAACAGTGTTGTTGCACAGACTTTTGTTTTTCCAGTAGAAAATGAAACCTAATGAGTTCACTTTTTTATGCTGTTGTAGAGCAATCTCGCAGAGATGACTTGGAGTCCTTGGGCTATGTACTGATGTATTTTAACCTGGGCTCCCTCCCCTGGCAGGGACTGAAAGCAGCAACAAAGAGGCAGAAATACGAACGGATCAGTGAAAAGAAAATGTCTACACCCATTGAGGTTTTGTGTAAAGGATATCCTTGTAAGTTACTGCTCTGTGACACTGGACCTAAAGGTTCATGTTTTAGCAGTACTTCTCCTTTCTTCTTTCTGGTTAAATTCTACTACTCTTTTCCACCATTTCTCCCTCTCCCTCTCTCTCTCCCTCCTCTCTTCCCCTTCCTTACCCCCCATGATTTTACCACATCTGTGGTAAAAATGCTATGCTGAAGACTGAGATCTTTGTGTTTGTAGAGCATTTTCTAAAGATCCCTTGTCTCGACTGTTGAAGTGCCCTCAGGTTGAAGGGTAGCATGGTTCATCCGATTTGCGCTGTATTGTTTGTGCGCGTGTTGGCCGGAGGATTCGTAACAGACAAATAGCATTTTAACAAACTGCCTATTTCTCTATGTGGGTACTGTTTCTTGGATAAATTGGCTTGTATAGTCAGATGTACCTCTTAGCTACTGCAGTTGTTTCACTTGGGAATTATCATCCCAGGTTCGTCTGGTTTGGCCTGCTGATGGATTAGAATTTGTGAGAGGTGTAAGAAACCCTCCTCTATCCTAGCGTCATGCCTCCAAGCAGTTCTGTTTCTCAGTTTGTTATTTACACCAAGACAATAATAAGCCATTTTTGAGTCCTGTAAAATGATACTTAAATCTGTTTTAAAACTTGGTAACGCTAGCTGTCATCAGAGAATATTTTCATTCCACTAAGAGTTCTGTCTCTTCCTTCCACCCTCTTGGCTTCAGCAACTAGGTACAATGACGAGAACCACAGTGTTTGGATTGTATGAAAACTTATCATTTTTGATGTGTTTCAAATGTTGCTTCGTACATGTTCTTTTACATTCATGACCTATGTGTTTTCTCTGGGGTTTACAGGCAGGGAAGACTAATCAGCCTCTCTTGTGCCATTTGTTAGAATTTCTTTCTTAATATAAATTAATCTCTTATTACGTCTGAGAAGACTTAAAGTCAAAAACTAGTATTTTGATACTGCTGTTTTCTCTGGTGCACTGAATTCATTACGGTATTCATTTTTTTGTTTTGTGCCTAATATTTTGCTTGCCATTTAAAAGCAAGCGTTCAGACTATTGTAAATTAAAAATGTGGCGTGACTTACCTGGGAGATTAATGAGTCCCCTAGTCTTTGCGTGTTTTGTGACATAGCAGACACGAATCTCTATGTGGCTCAACAGAGAAAGGCTGTTCCATGTCTCAGAATAAATTGTGCTCAGTATATTCCAAGCAAGATTTTAAACCTTTTTTCCCTCACCAACTATTGGTTAAAGAACCGTACTATTGGGTCCTCTCTGCTGTTGACAAATGAGATCTTTGCCTGCGCTGTGATAGAAGAGTAATTTATTTTTCAGGGTTGACATGATAGATGGGTTATAGTGTTCCCTTTGGTAGATTTCTAGTATTAGATAATTATGCTTTTTCTTACGTTTAGGAGATACCCTGCTTTTCAAGTTTGGGGTGGTTTGGGTTTTTCTGACTCAGAATTATAAAAAGCCAGTGTGAAGCTGAAGATAAAAACCAGGCTTTCTTTAATTACAGCTGAATTTGCCACGTACTTGAATTTCTGCCGTTCTTTGCGTTTTGATGACAAGCCGGACTATTCCTATCTAAGGCAATTATTCAGAAACCTCTTTCATCGGCAGGGGTTCTCCTATGACTATGTATTTGACTGGAACATGCTGAAATTTGTGAGTAGCTCACATAGCTTTCTAAAACTTTGAATTTTTAATGGTTTTGGTTGGGTTTTTTTATTACATTGTCAGTTTTGAGTATGTTAACTGATACTGTAAGGTTGTCTTCCATTTTTCCTCCTGGCAGCTCTACTGTACCGACAGAAAGATAAGGAAGCGAGGAAAGGGAGGAGAGACAGGATCCGTCCTATAAGGCGTGAATGACAACTAAGTTTAAGTTACAAGGTTTTTAATGTGAAAGGCTTCTTAGATAGATCCTTTAGGGCAGTCACCAGGCTAGACTGTGGAATTATTACTTTCTCCCACCTTGATCTTTAACACAGGTCATTTGCAACTCTTGAGGCGGTGTCCAGCTGCCATAACAGTATGTGTGTACGTTAGCATTCTGAAGACTGTCTGAGCAGCTGTATGATCAAAATTTATGTCAATGCTCAAGAAATTTTACCTGAATAGTTAATGCCCTATCAAACTTCAGTTCACACGTTGTCCAGTTCTTTCTTTTCAGTATTTTTATCCGAACATATAGTTGTAAGCTCAACAATCCCCCAAGTTGTTCACTAGTCTTGACCCATAGGGTGCAAGCAGAGCGGCTGAAGATGCTGAACATGAAAGGCGAGAACGAGAGGAAAGATTAAGACATACACGAAATCCGGCTGTACGTGGATTACCCTCCACTGCTTCTGGCAGGCTAAGAGGAACGCAAGATGTAGCTCCTCCTACTCCCCTTACCCCAACTTCACATGCTGGTAAGTAGGCAAGTACCTGGGTAGGTGCACCGTGTAGACTACTCTAATTTGCAGTTTGTCTCTGGGCAGAGTTTGGCTTTTCGGTTTGGTTTTTTTCTCCCTTGGTTTTTTGTAGATTGAAGGTAACTGCATACACGCATTGCCTGCCAGTCGATACCTGAATTTCTGTGAAAGGTCGAACAATGGCCTTGATTCCTCTTGCTTGGTTCTGTGGAATTTTTACGTGCAAACAGCAAGAGTGTAATTTTTCCAGTGACCGTGTTAAAATGGCAGTTCTCATTATGAGAATCTAATGCAGTTTTTCTCACAGCCAACACCTCTCCTCGGCCAGTATCCGGTATGGAACGGGAAAGGAAAGTGAGTATGAGATTGCATCGTGGTGCCCCTGTCAATATCTCCTCGTCTGATTTAACAGGCCGACAAGATACCTCTCGCATGTCAACTTCGCAGGTAAAAGAAAAGTAATAAATCTGCGTATTGAAAAAAAAGAGGACAATTTGATAAAGTTAATTTGCCAAAAGAACTTAGCGGGTAATTTATGGGATTTCATACTGTTTTTGCAGATGATCTTCATTCATATAAATGCTTGACATTTAGCCTGAATGATGTGAGCGTAAAGAATTTTTTTTTTTACCTTGACAGCAATGAGAGGATGCAAAATTGTAGAGATGCAGCATTTTAACCTACAATTATGGGATTTAGCGCCTTGACTCATTGAGTTTCTTGTATCTGTTACCAGTGAAGAAGCAGAGTAAGAGGCAGTAGAAAATCATGTTTCCAAATCAACAGAGCAGAGAATATTGATGCAGAAAAGGCAAGAACCATTTGGTGAAGAACGGAAGGTGCAGTAGTGAAGAAATATGGTAGAGCAGTGCTCTTAATTCAGAGCTGATAAAGAGGCCACATACGTGGATGGTGGATACGTTGCAGAAGGCTCATTTGAAGAGAATGGCAGGAGGATAAACGATAATGATTCATAGTCAGCACTGAAATCATCCTTACTGGTCACAGTGACTTAACAAAGACATCTTAGGAATCTTTCTTTTTAGGACTCACAATGTTAAATGTGTTTCTAACTCTATGCTGTAGCTGAAACATTCCTTCCTCAGCATATTCACAGTCTTGTCCCAAACAATGTGTGGCCTGGCTTTGTACAATTTACTTTCAGTCTTACTTACAGAATGGAAATCAGCCAAACAATAGACATTCTGCAGCATTTCTGGGAAAGCGATGTGTTACAGGGACTGGTGCAATGACCTAGGGGTTTTTCCATTGTGCCTCACTACTGTGCAGGAGTTCCAACTGCACAATTTTTGCCAGGGACTTGTTCCTCATTGACAGAGCACATTGACAAAAATTAACTGGGTTTCTTTTGGTGTCATCATTTAATTGGCAGAGTTAATTATTTTTGGATAGTACATGTTCTTATGTATGAAATCTGACTGCTAGAAAGAACAATTTTTTAGATGGGGGCCAGGTGGATATCTGTAATGAAGACTGAGAGCAAGCTGGGTTGGAGAAAATTCCGCTGTGATAAAAGCGAAGCTGGATTTTGGGGGCTTTTAAGCTGCATGAGTTGTTTCACCATGTAGCTGCACAGATATTTGTGCTTGCACAAGGGATGAACAGTTCAGGAGCAGAAATGACTGGACAAGGATAAGGGATAGGTGAGGTTTTCTGTAATGGCTTTGGTGACAAATTTCACCATCTTAAATTGTTCACTGAACTGCTATTCTTGCCACCAGAAATTCTCATGTTGAGATATTTTTAAATAGTATGAAAACAAAGAGGGTAGAATTGTGCGTAGTTATGGATCTTGTAAGTTTATGTAAATACCTGTTAGAAGAATGTAAAGAAGGTGCAACTGGACTGTTTGCAGCAATATCCAGTGAATGGACAATGGAGAGTGGGCACAAATTGAAATACAGGAAATTCCATTTAGACATACAAAGAAACTTTTTTACTATGAAGGTGAGCAAGGACTGTGACATGTTGCCTGAAGGGGTTGTGGAGTTTCCCCTTTCTCAAATTACTTGGAGCCCAATTGGACATTGTCCTGAGTGGCCTGCTCTAGTTGACTGTGCTGTGGGAAGTGAGATTGGGCTACACGATTTCGAGGTGTCCTTTTTGACCTTGGGTATTCTGTAAGGCTGTGATGCAGAGTTCTCCCTGAGCATTCATTTGAATGGAAAGATGGTTTCCTGGAAAAGTGTATATGCCAGGTCTGTGGCATTCTGAGAAAATTTCAGATGCTTTGTCTCTGTTACCAGTCAGATAAATAAGCAATAGCGGTAACAGACAGAAATGCAGTGATGCCACTTGATTGTGTTAGGTGAAAGTATATCTTTTAATTTTTTTTGCTGTGTTCATGGCATGTCGCTCAGTGTGCAGGTGACACTTTTCTAAACATTTCAAGACACAAGTAACACAAGTGGGCTTGTAGGTCGATTTTGGTTCTGCCTACCTCGTAAAATGTGAATGCTGTGAGGGCAGTGGGCAGTTCTCTGAGTAGTCTTTAAACATACAGATGTATCGTTTGTGATGTGGGCCGACAGTACAGTCTGGCTTAATGACACATTCCATACCTGCCCTTTTTAACGCTCTTCTCCAAGTATAGGATCGCTTGGTTGACTTCTTTACAATCCCAACAGCGACCTAGTCAGGATCTTGTCTTGAGTTTGTTAGAACTAATCATTCATTGTCTGCTGTATTCATTTAGTTCTTAAGACAGTGAACCAGTACTGGTATCTACTCGTGGTGACTAACAGTGTGTGACTGTAGTATAATTTGAACAGATTCCCGTGGGGCTGTTGGAATTCGAAGGCAAGAGAGATTGGCAGTGGGAAATGGGTTCGATTGGAAGGGACCTTACAGATTACCTCATTCTGAGCCCCCTGCCATGGGCAGAGAACTTTCCAGTAGGCCAGAACCCTGTTCAGCCTGGCCTTGAACATCTCCAGGGATGGGGAATCCACGACCTTTCTGAGCAACCTGTTCCAGTGCATTGCCGCCCTTATGGTAAAAAATGTCTTCCTAATAGATAAATCCTTCCTCCTTCAGGTGAAGGCCAGTCACCCTTGTCCTATCACTACATGCACTTTTTACATGCCATATGAACAGCCCCTCTTCAGCTTTCTTGTAAGCCCCCTTTAGGTACTGCAAGACTACTCTCAGTTCTCCCCAAAGTTGTCCCTTCTCCAGACTGAACGGCCCCAACTGTCTCAGCCTGTTTTCATAGGAGAGGTGCTCCAGCCTTGTCAACTTAGTGGCTCCCCTCTGGACTCATTGTAACATTGTCAGGGTTCTTGTGTCCAGGGCCCCAGACATAGACACAGTACTCCAGGTGGGGGAGCAGAATAGAGGGCAAGAATCCACTCTCTTGAGTTGGTGGTCACTTTTCTTTTGATGAAGCCCAGGACACGGTTGTCTTTCTGGGCTGCAGGCACACATTGCCAAGTCATTTTGAGCTTCTCATCCATGAAGACCCCTAAGTCTTTCTCCCCAGAGCTAGTCTTGATCCATTCTCCACCCAGCCTGTACTTACGCTTGACATTGACCTGACCCACATGCTGGGCCTTGCACTTGACCTTGTTGAACTACGTGAGGCTCCCATAGACCAGCTTCTCAAGCCTATTAAGGTCTCTCTGGATGGCATCCTGTCCTTCCAGCATGTCGATCGCATCACACAGCTTGTTGTTGTCAGCAGATTTGCTGAGGGTATGCTTGATCCCACTGTCCAGTTTGCTGACAAAGATGTTGAACAGCGCCGGTCCCAGTACCGACCCCTGAGGAGCAAACGCTGCTCATCACTGCTTTCCACTTGGACATCGACTCATTGACCACAATTCTTTGAGTGCAACCACCCGGCGAATTCTTCATCCACTGAGTGGTCCGTGTGTCAGATCTGTGTCTCTCCAGTGTAGAGACAAGGATATTGTGCGAGACAGTGTCCAGTGCTGTGCACAAGTCCAGGTGGAGGACGTCCATTGCTCTTCCCTCATCCACCACTGCCTAACCCCACTGTAGAAGGTCACCGAATTTGTCAGGCATGATTTACCTTTGGTGAAGCTATGTCGTCTGACACCAATCACCTCCTTATTCTCTGTGTGCCTTAATAGAGTTTCCAAGAGGATCTGCTACATGATTTTGCCAGGCACTGAGGTGAGGCTGGCCTGTAGTTCCCTGTGTCATATTTCCTTTATAAAACTGGGGGTTATGTTTCCCCTTTTCAGTCAGAGGGAACTACACTGGAGTACCGTGATGTCTCAAATACGATGGATAGCAGTGTAGTGCCTTACTCAGCTGGTTTCTGCAGGACCCACAGATATATGTCATCAAGTCCCACGGACTCAAGCCCTTTCAGGTTCCTTAAACAGTCCCAGCCCCTGTCGTCTTCCACAGTGGATGGTTCTTCATTTTCCCAATCCCTGCCTTCACCTTCTGCAACCTGGGTGGCATGGCTGAAACAACATATTCAGACTTCAGCTTATAACACTTCCACTTGAGCTTGTTAGAGAAAATTCACTTCTCATTTTCCCAGTTCTCACTCTCTAGCAGGCAAGATGGTGCAAGTTGCAGGTTGATAGCTTACGCTCTTACAGTCTTCATAATATTAAAGTAGCTGTTCTGTAATCAAAATTTATCCTTAGATGTTAGCCAGGTTACCAATTATAGCCATGAGTTTCCAATTATCTTTATACCTTGTTCTTAGGAAAACCTAAAGTATTCGTTATGTGGCAAAGTCATTAAAGAGAATTTTGATTGGATAGATGTAAGAATATAGAAAGTCATCTGTATCATTTCTTATCAAGACAACCATAAAGAATAGCAATTGTTTGTCCATGTCCATTCCAAGTGTGCTAGTTTCCTTAGTAAGTCTTAAGTAAATACACTACCACAGGTCCTTCTTCAGGAAGTACTTAAGCCATACTCTTGGTAGAAAGCAACTCACAGAGTTTGCCATGCACATCTACAGATGTTTTCTGTTAAGAACTACATTTGTTAGAGTTCTTATCTATAACTTGATAAATTAATTTTGTAACTTCATTTACTTGTATGCCTTGGTTTGGTAAGGCAATGGTGCATCTGTAATCTCCACCTCTGTTCATCTAGAGGAAAGACTGCTGCTTGTTAAACTCTAGACGGTGAAATGTGCAGAGGTTACTCAAACACGGAAAGCTACCTGCCTCTAAGTAGAGTTCTTAAAGATGAGTACTCCACGTGGTTATCTTTCTTTTTTTCCAAATTGAATTCTGATCAGGTCAGACTGAAACGGAAAAACTAAGGCTGTGAATGCAAATAATAGGAACCAAAATTCTCTTAGGAAAACAAGGCATTCTCAGAGAAATTTACCACTTGTCAAAAAAGGGTAATTGGTAGTTGGTAAGCATAGTAAAATAGGTGTCACTTATTCCCCACATCCAAGATAGTGTCCGCATAGCACATAAGTCATTCTCCTTAAAAAGATACTCAGTTTCTAACACTAAGTTAAACGAGTGCTTATTGGAGTAACAACTACCATGTCTGTGAAATGGTTCGTGAAACTTAAGTGTTTCTAAATGATGTTGTGTAAATTCTGTGGCACATGTTATTCAGTACTTCTCTGAATTATCTGAAGTGAATGCAACAGTGAAAAACCTGCAAGTTGTGAGTTCACAGTAATAAATATTAGCGGGAGCTGAGCGGTCAAGCACGGTCTATTCCAGTGTGTATACCTGCAGTACTCCAAATTCTGGTTAGGATGGAGGAGTGGGAGCCATTTTCCTATATGGGGGAACTATAGCTGTGGGAAGCAATGACTGAGGAGGCAGGTGTAATGTTGTGGAGAGGTTAGTGATGTTTCGTAATGAAAGAGCACAATTTCCTCCTTCAATCTATGTATGGTACGGTTATGAACAGAAGTGGAGATGTTACTCTGTGTCATTAGTGAGATGGATTGGGAAAACAGACTGTACAATGTAAGAGTTTCAAATCTACTACCAGTTCGTCTGAAAGCTAAGAAAATGTCGTGAGTGAGTTGGTGTAGTGCTTGAGACACAATGATTTTAACGGGAATTAATGTTAAAGGAGAAAACCTGTGAAGAACCTATTGCTTAAAATTAAAACCACTCACATGTAAGGAAAGGCAAAATAGAGGTCTAAGTGAAGGTTGTTACCTACTGAAACAACTTCTCAAATAAGTAGATCATCTCTCCTCTCTCCCTCTGCATCAACACTGGATTCATTTCTAAGTGGTGTATTCAAGTCTGGAGCAAGTCTGAATTACAGATGTGTGTGCAGTAAGGGTGGTGATCTGTGTTGGACAGAAAATCATGCCAACTCTTGAAAGATCCTTCTGCTCTTAAGTTCTCTACTGTGAATTGTTCCATAAGTCTCCTTTACACATAGTTTTTAAACGTTAAGAGGCTTAGTAAAGGGGGTAGTAAATGAGGTAATGAGTATTCTAGTAAAAACTACTTTGAGTCAGTTCTGTCAGTCCATATGCACAGACTGCATCCTGAAAGCAGTGATCATCTCAAGAGTCTAGTTATGGGTGAGTAGTCTTCATTTCCTTCGACAGAAGGTTCAATCTGACTGCTCGTGGCTACACAGTAAGTTGTTAAATTTTTTTTCTTGAATGTAGCATGTTCAGCACCCAACAGTCAAAGCCGTGGCAAATTCCTGTTGGTAATAGAGGTGTTCTCTCTGTAGTTGGAAGAAAAGATTGAAATGCTGCACAAAGAAATATTTGATTAAGTCTCTTTGACAGGAGAAGTTTTTAGAAGACTATAGCCAACACTGACATTGAACAACTTAAGTGTTGTGCCGTACTTCCAGTGCTTCTGCATTTTCCATTTCCTCATCTGCAAATCTTTGTCCACGTATCCATCTTAATAGGCATCATACTCTGCGTTGCTCTTCTGACCCTGTCAGCTTCCTTTGAGGATTAATGATTTGTTTCTTTTACATATCTCTTAATATGATGGAAATGTCTTATAGAAGTCTGAAATCAGAGCTTCTCAAAAGATAGAGTTGCTACTGCAAGTTGAGGTTGCATTTTTGTTAGACATCTTTATATATTGGGGCAGTGGAATTGTTACAAATTGCTGTCTTTTCCCCTACCTCAGAATAGCATTCCTTTCGAACACCATGGCAAGTAGCTGCTCGTCTCCTTTCGTTGGAAGGCAGCACTGGGTGAGTGCTTCTCATTAGACACCAAAACTTTGGATGGGGTGGGGAAAAAACTCTTTGGAAACATCCGACTTCGCTCCTTCTACTCATGCGATCGCATAGTTGTCCCTGTGCCTTCTGGTCAGATGCTTGACGAAGCATTGATTTTTCTCTGGCTTAAAAGTAAGTGTCCTTCCAAAAGCTGAGTTACTGCTGCTGTTCCACTTGGACTCTTAAGCAGAATTGACAGTAACAGTGACTTTAAAGGTCCCTAAAATTGTTCAAGTATCAACAATAAAATAACCAAGACTAAATTTTAGCTGTTTGAGATTACATGTCTTTCCAAGGATGTTGATACAGCAGTATGTCATCCATTAAAAACCAGATCTGCTCAGAATCATAAAAGCAAAATACTTGTATGAAGACTCAATTGACAGTATTACTCAAATGAGGCTCTGTCTTGTCTTGTCATGAATGGAATGTTCTACTACAGCCGTATCCATTTTTCACTGTTTTATATTCTTCTTCATGCCTTATGAGCTCTCATTTTAAAAATACTCAGATCTGTTCAGATCTGTATTTAAAAAAAATGTTCACATACTAACAAGAATAGTTAACTGTGAGCATCTCAGAGCTAGATAGACTTGAATTTGGGTATTATGAAGTCCTTTCCGCTGTTCAGTGCAGTAAAACTTTCTGCCTTTCTGTGTGCAGCTTTTGGCTTTTTAGTGTGTTTTGCTTTTGGCAATAACAGGTTTCGTATGAGAAATAACCACTTTCAGTTGGAATCTGAACCTTAGTGGCTGAGGGATGCTTTTCTTAAGTATTTCAGGAGCTTCTTTGCTTTGCTACTTATTAAAAAAGGCTGTGAGATTTTTCTGTTCCTTAATAACTTCTGTTGTAAAACTCTTGTCTGCTGTCTCACTTTCTCTATAAAGCTTAAGCTTGCATTAATCCTGTATCTCTAGTTGGTGAAGAGCCCTGCTAGTTCCTCTTCTGTTTTCTCCTGCTTTGTGTGCTTGGCTGACTCTGCACAAGCTGCTTCGTGAACAGTTTATAACATTAAAAAGATCCAACTGTAAATGGCAGCGTAACACTTTAAAGACCGGTTATCAGATCTTAGTAAAAACAAAACAGATAAAAAAATAAATGCAAGAAAGCAAACCTAAAGCTTTGCCTATGTACAGGAGACGTGCAGATTCTGGTCTGGGTTGTGCCTGCGTTGGTTGGCCTATACCGTATGCCTTAGTATTTGTAGCTGTTTACAACTGAAACTAATACTGAATACTGATCCAGCTACTTAGATGTTTCTCGCTTCTTAAATTGCAGAGATACATGGTTGTTTCTCACTTTCATGGTGAAAGTGGTACCTAAATAATGCTACACTCTTACTTCAGGAGGTTAAGCTACAGAAATACAAGAAGTATCTTTTAACACAATGTCCCAGGGAAAGTGAAAAGCTATTGCAAAAAATGAATTTCTCTTTTATCGTCTTAATATACTTTTTTAATTAGTAGTCCCTTGAGTCTATTACTGTGCATTCATAGTGTGTTCATGTGGTTGGTTCTTTCTTCTGTGCATGTTTATGCTCTGTCTAATTTTCTTCCAAACATCCCCTCTGGCTGGAAAGGTGCATTTTCCATGTTAACTTCTAATAAAAGCGGAAAATAATAGGGAACTTCATGTAGCTACAGGTGGGTGTGAAACATTGTATTGCTTATTAGATTTTAAATTCACACGCTTAAATGTTGGCAATTAATAATTTAAAGATACCTTGTGAGACACTTGTATGTTAACTGGAAGGATGTGTGCTGATGTTGTCTTGTTTTTTGGCTTTGGTAGATTCCTGCTCGGGTAACTACCAGTGTTCTCCAGTCTGCTGTGCACCGATGAAAATTACTTTGCCATGGAAGGCAGATAATGCATGGCTGATCTCCCATGTTACCAATGGCTTTACTAGCAAAAATACCCTAAACTAGAGTGGAAATCGGAGTTCTCCACGTGACCTAAAAGGCACTTGGAGGAACATGCAGAGACTCCAGCAGCTGCCATTACAGGACGCTTTGCCAGAAACCCAATGACCTTAAGAGAACCCTGTGGTAACAGGGCTGGAAAAGAAAGATGGTTTACAGAGTTCACCGCCTGTTACTGGATGGCCATTTCAGTTTTCCCTCCACAGGCGGCAGACTTTACTCCCTTTTTATTAATCTACTGTAACTATAAATCTTTTACTTGGTTTAAGAAAGTTTTTGTATCATTTTGCTAAAATTATTGGCTTACTTATCTGTAAAGAACTCTTGCTTTTGTCTGATTTAAAAATGTAGAATATAAACAAACCTGAACTAAAGACGATGACTTGAAATGTCTTGTTTAAAAGATTAGTCTGCCAGGGAACATGAAAATGAATCAAAACCATCTGATGTTACTTAAATTGTTTACTTTCATGTATTGTCCCATTCTGAGTCGGTTTTCTCATGAAATTTTTAAACTGTTGAAGTTTATTTTACTGTTTGCTGTCTTCATTCACACTGGACATTTAACTTTCTGTGTAACACAAAGGAGTTTTTAATACTCATTCTGTTTCACAACAGAGGAGAACTTCATACCCTGCAGGAGAGTCTTAAGTATAGTAGAGATTGTAATGGTGGATTTCTTTTTTGTAAAGAACATGAAGGACAAAGTGAAAGACTGGCATTTGAGGGATTTAGAATTAGAAAGTTTGTTCTGTCTCTCTGCTTAGTTTGGGTGAATGGATACTTTCAAACATCGTTTTTACTGGGAAAATTTCATTTCCCCTTCTCTGAGGCTGGTTAGCTTGGAGGCTATTGCAAGTGCAAAATAGACATTGCTGCTGAGTCTTTGGTGGATTTGCATGTTTCATTCGGTAGCCACATGTTTAAAAATAAGTAAATACATTGATTTAGGCCTTCTGTTACATGCCAAGACTCAAAAAAGGAATTCTAAAACAAAAAACAAAACACCCCCCAAACTAGCAACCTATTCTTGCTGTGAAATCCTGAGAATTTTTACAGTTCAGGTGCATATCCTATTTAATTCTTGACTATATTCAACTGAGTATGCCCAGAATCATTAGCTAGGCATGAATGACTCAACGTGCTCAGGTTGTTGCAGGTGGTGTTGGCTCCTGTTGGTTATGGAATATGGGAAGTTCTTCATATTGCTTGTTACTGTAAATGGTCTCATAAAAGTATGTGTTCTGTCCTTACAGTACTTGGAACAGTACAAGAACTCTTATGACTAAAAGTATGGGAAGTTCTGTGTTGGAAATAGAAGTATACAGAGATTTTGTTTGAACAGTTTTTGAATGTATTTTGAGAAATTCTTCCCTGCTTGGAGGCAATTTTTAAAGGTGTATTGGTCCTCAGATTTTTATAGAGAGTAGTTTTTATTGTTTGGATGTTTACAAATTCTTTTTTGCCCCTCTCAAAAGTCCACGTACTAAGTATTATCATTCTTCTTTGGGTGTTTTCATAACATTAGCTATTTGCTTGTGTGTACTCTGGGTCAGACTGGGGAAATGTGTGCTTGGGGAGAGCACAGTGGAAAAGCTTGAGAATCTGATGGATTGATAAATTTGCGTAAGAGAATGATTTCCTCAGTTACTATAGACTTTGGTATTTTAGGCATGTGCACTACCATTGGAGCAGTTTTACACTTCACTGTGCTTTCCTTGTAAATATCTGTGGTTAATAGTGTAATGTTTGAGGGACTTACAAAAGCAGCCTTTTTAGTTTCTGTGTATCTGGGCCATTAGATTGCTGTACTATACTTAAAAGTTGACTGCAGACTTCCAGAATTGTACTCACTTGTGGGCAGTTTTTGTCCTTCATAATAGTTAAATTCCATCCTGCAGAAAATAGTTAGACTGTCTATATAAACCTGTGTATTGAAAACCAGTATCTCAAAGCACTTCATTTGTACTACCACTGTATTTGTGTACTTTAACAGTTGTGTAAATACATTCATAATAACTTATGTTCTTCTTTGGTGTAACTTACTGACTTGCAACGAATCCTTACCCTTTACTTGATGCGACTTTTTTTTTTCCTTTTTTCCCCCTTTTTTCTTTTTTTAAGGCGTTTCTGTACCTACAAAGAATATTGTCAGTTGCAGATATTTGAAGTTATTGTCTTGGCACCAAAACTTTCAGTGAAAGAGTTTGGTAGTTACGATCCTGGGGTATACAGGAAGAAAGAGAAAGCATTAATTGCTTTTCTCACAGAAAGCATGTCTTTTTGTCAATTTAAAGGTAAATGTTTTTGTCTGGATACTTCTTTTTCTTCCAGAAGTTTTTCACTCTGTACAAATGCTTTTGCTTAAAGTAATCCGTGGTATTGGTAAGGAAGTTTAGTAAGGGAGTTGAGATTGGATCAGTTATGCGAACTAGGATGAAAGCAAGAAAAATAGTGAACTTTACTCACAGTGCCCTGTATAATAAAATTCTGGCTTTTGCTATGTGATTCTCAAAAGTCTATTATAATCTGGGGGTAGATGCACCTTCAGAAACCCTCTGTGTTTTCTTGCTAGCAGGCCTTTAAAAGTTGGAAGGATGTTATAATTTATTCTCGTAGTTTTCATTTAGAACTGTGTAAATGCTTTTATGTGGAAAATACCACCTGTGCTGCTGTTTTACATAATCTTGAATGGTTACAGAGTCCTTGTGGTTTTTGTGGTACAAGTATTTCTTTAAGAAATTGAAAATGAATCCTCTGCTTTAAGAGAGATATTAAGAGAAAACATTTGAGTCCATATATTCCATGTTAACTCCTTGAAAATATTCAAAATATCCCTTGGAGGAAGGCATGTAGAACTCATTGTTTATTCTTCAGTGGGAAAAAATATCATAAGCACAACTATTCATCTTTGTTTCCTCATGTCCTAGACCCTTGAGTCTAGCATTGGCTAGAGCAGCATACGTGTTGATTTCAAGAGTACTTACTTTCTCTTGGTAAAAAAATTAAATAAAAATGTGTTTATTTTGTTCTTTAACTTTTGCTTTACAAAGCTGCACTTAATGTGTACAAAAAACCAAGTAAAAACAAACAATGCTGCTGGTTTTTCAACAGTGCTGATCCATCTGGTCAGAAATCAAAATTTAAGCTTTGAGATTGTGAGAAAGTAAGATCCATTGTGAACTTAATCCAACAGCTAAGTAGCTTCTACAATTCACTGGATGAGATAGGTTAATAATAAAAAGGTTTTACTGTGAAAGAATACAGTCCTTTGTTAATTAAAAACAGTACATTTTCCTCTGGTTCATTCAAGTGACAGTTACTGACTTTACATGTATGTGTCTAGATTTAAGTGACTGTGTGAACCTGAATTGTAGAGACTGTGCATCGTTCAGTACTTTTGTACTAGAAGAGTGCTCAGAGGCCTGGTCTTCAGTAAGAATGTGTTTCATAGCGAAATTGTTCTGACTTTGTCAGCAGATATTTGCGCCGTGTTAACATTTTATGACTTACTCTTAGACAGTGGTTTTTTTTCTTGCTTAATATTTTTAAGACTAGTATGCTTTGGTTCTTCTGTCAAAACCATTGCATGCTGCAGGCAGAGGGATAATAGAAAATGAGAGGAGAACGGTAAATACAGAATCTACAAAAATATACCTAAAAAAAGTGTTCTTTGTTAATCACATTTTGGACAGTTCTTGATTCAAAATGCTTAAGATTTAGCTCTGAGGTATGTGTGTATATATATGTGTGTGATTAATGGACAAAGAAGAATGTGGGAAAAGGGAGAAATGGTGCAGATCATCCTAAAGCATTAAGCACTAGTCTACAGTGCCTTTGCTGTGACCAATCCAGAATGCTTGGGGTGGAATGTGGGACAAAACAAGAATTCATTTGGTGCATTATGCACTAGGAAGAAAATACTGAGTCCTGAGTGTAACAGAAAAAAAAAATTTGCTTAATTACAGTCCTCAGCTTGGTTCAGACCTGCAAGCATTACAGGCACAAAAGCAGGACAGAGCTTCTGGTATTGCCCTTAATCCTTAAGGAAAGGATAAACCAGGGGAATTTGAGGTCATGCACAGATTTTTTTTCTTAGAAGACCCCAAACAACAAATGTTTCTCTGCTCTCATTGCCAAAAAAATGTATTTTAAGTTTGTCTGACATGTCAACAATGGATCTTAAGTCATATTTTTCAACAAGACTCAAAAAGTCTTTTGCTGTTAAAGAATTTTAAATATTAAAATCTGGATATACTTCTTCATTGGGTTTGGAGTTTTACTATGAAGGGTTTTAAACTGTTAAAAGAGTAGTAGATGAAAATTCAGAAAAGCAAGGGCTATCCTTTCTTAATGCACTGAAGTATTCATATGAGAGTAGTGAGGAAGGCTGCCAGCTGAAATGTTGCTGATGTGATGAAGCAAATATGGACATCAGTGAAGGAGCTAACAGTGTATAACTAGAGGTAAGTAGCTTTTTACTCTGTCTCTAATTTGCCATACTTTCTCAGACAAATACAGGACTGCTGATCTTGCAGACAGTGTCACTAGCAAAATGCTTTTAAGAGTGTAAGCATTTTAATGCTTTTTAGTAGATACACCTTTTTCCTGCTGGCACAAAGATGTGCTCTATCTCAGAAGCATTGAGAAAGCTGCTAAAACAATCCATTCCAAAGCTGTTGCTTCTCATACGCAGTGCTTCTAGCATTGTCAAGATTGTTTACTCTTTCAGTATTGGTGCATCACCTTCCTTCAACAGGTCCAGCAGCAGCAGGGAACAAGAGCTGTGCAACTCAGGTCAAGCCCATTTTCCCCTGCAGTGAGTGGCCCTACTTCCTTCTTTCAGACTCAAAGAGAACCAGGGACAAAGAGAAACTCTGCTCTTCTGTCACAAGGGTGGGCTGACTACATGCTAAGAAGTTCTGTCCTTTCAGTCCACTCAGTAACATTAATTCCTGTAGCAGCATAAGGCTTGATCTGGCCATTGGGGTGGCAAAGTATTTGATTACACCTTAAGTCTTGCCAGTTTAACTAAACTAGCGTAACAAAGGTAATCATATATCTATTCAAGCATGGGGGTTAATGTAAACCAGACCTATGACCTTTTTAGATACACAGAGAAACTTCTGAAGCTGAGCTTAGAGAGATTTTTCCAAAATTTCTTGCCAGAGATACTTAGAATTAAGCACAAGTAGGTGTCAGTCTTCTGGATTGCAAAAGGTAGGTCTTGCTACATTGAAGAGTTTGTAATTTTGATTCACTTGGGTGTAGCCTTGAGATTATACTTTGAGAAGTCAGTCCTAGCTGAGGTACCATAGGATCAAAAAACCACAAGATGAATGTATTTTTACACTCTGTTTTCTTAGGAGCTTTCGAGTTCTAAAGACCACCATTTGACAGTAAAGACAGCTTGCTGGCATGTCAGTATTCAAAATATTTTGGGCTTTATAAGTCATGACAGTTCGTAAAACCTTAGCTGAAACAAAACCTGGAGCACTATTCAGAGGAGAACATTAATATTTTTTACACAGCACGGCACAAAATTAATAGCTGTTATTTGAAATGAGATGATGCTTTAAAATAGTCTTCAGGATCATTTACAGCAGGAGCACATACCCCTTTTAGAATTGGCCAAACTATGAGTCATGGCAAAAGCAGTCCCCTTGCCCACATTAAATTCTGGCTGCCTGTCAGCTCAGTGTCACCTCTTCTCTATAAACACTCTTGTCTCTGTGTAGCTGTTTAAGCATGTGCAAATAAAGCCGAATTTCCAAATTGGGGTGTTAATTTTTTCTGAGCTTATTTTCTCAAACCCGCAGTTTTTGACAACCAGATATTTATTCACTACATTTGCAACAGTTTACTAGAAAAGCATTAAAAAATCTAAGTATAAATGTACACATTACATTAAAGTGCATTAACAAGACACAAAATGTCATCTCCCACAAAATTGAAGTGTATTCCCATAATCCTAAAGACAAGTGTGGCTAAGAGACACAGACTCACATACACAAGTCAGTACTTACTGCTGTAACGTGTAAGAGTTTGCATTTTGAAATTCTTCTGTTTTTGATTGTCTACTGAACTAAACATTTTCTTTGGGATGTACCACAGGCGCATATGTGAATTTTGCTTTTTCGTTTTGAAGTTTGGTTGCTTGATTAGGCGAATGTTCTAATTTCTTTTTAGCGAATGATTCTACATTGCCTAATACACATTTGTGTGGATGGAATTTCATATTAGCACAAGATGTCTCCAGTCCTTTACGCCATACGTTCATACCTTCTCAAGTCTTACCTTTAGGGAACTGGCTAAGCTTTAAACAGATAGCTGCATCACTTTAGGACTTCTAGTTCTGCTGAGGTCTTCTAGGCTCCAAATAGCTCCAAAATATTTCATTTAGAGTGTTCAAAAAGCAAACTTATTCTTGTATTGGAGGAAGAAAATAATTTTAACTCTGCTCATTGTCTAATAAATGGGCAAACTGTCTCTAATCTACTCCTACAGGTATTTTGCATATTTTTATATATATACACGCACACATACATACATACATATGTAAATACGTATTTGCAAACACATGTATACTTGTTTCTGTAGTCTCTATGTATTACTGGCATTCATACACATTTCCTCTCCTTGCATCCGAAAAATAAGGGCCTAAGATCCATTGCATGATCAGTCATACAGTATTTTAACCATAAATCCTATAGTGCACAATTTATAGAATGTATGAGGATCCAAAATGCTTTAAAAATTTTGCTAGCCTGCGGGTTGAAAGACCATTCTCTACTTTCAGAGAAATAACCTTTGAAAACTGTCTTTCAGTTTTTTGATTGTTTACTTTCCAGACTTCTCAAATATATTGATGAACTGTGTGTCTAAAGAAATTACATTTGTTTCAGTAGCGTAACAGGAGTAAACTATAATCTTTGGATGCTTAGGAATTCAGTTGCATAATTACCTACATTCCCATCCTTTTCCTCTTCCCTTTCTTCAAATCACAAAATTTTAATCAGGTGAAGGTTGAACAAAAGTTCCTCTGGGTAGATGCTGCATGAAACTGTTCCACCTGTGACCCTGGGCAATTAATGTGCTTTAGCAGTGCTTTATGTCTTTGACTATGTGCATCCTCAAAATACATGGAAGAGCACATCTTACAGACCGCTCTTAAGGGCATCTCAGTGGTATTGAGATTAAAGAAATACAGTATCAAAATAACTGGAGGGTATTTTAAATCAATTCCTTGCTTCTAAATATACAAAATATAGATTTTTTAAAAAAATATTTATCAATCTATTTAAATATTTACAATAAGCAGAGTTAAATTAATAAGGAGCCTGGCTGGACAGCGCTGGGAACCTAAGGACTAGCTGCTTGTGGGGTTTGGTTGTTTTTGGTTTTTCAACTGGGGAGGAAGGAGAGAGTTCTATACAACAGGAGGTCAGTGTGAAGGCCTTTGCGGCCTTGATCGGAGCAGTTGGTACATGCTTCAGCACAGTCTAGTAGACTGGCCAGCAGCCTAGACATCTGGCATGGAGGTTTTCTTCCCATCAGTGTAACAGATCTCTTTCCGAGAAGATAAAGGCAGCTGAACAGAAGGAGGATCGGAGGGCTAGCACACTCTTGGGTGTTAGCCTTGAATGGGACAGAACGGGAGCAAGGAGCTTAACTGGCTCTAGAACTCTGAAGTACTCTCAAGCCTGACAGTTTTGATGTTGCTAAGAGAGCTGCATTGGGAGTTTCTCACCTTTGTATTGATGCTTCTTGTAATTAATGAAAATGGTAAAAGATTTTATACTGCTCATATGGCTTTTTAAGCTGCTTAGCGAATTATATTCTAACCCTTTTTTTTCTCACAGTCAATAAAGGAGTCGTGTGATTTGATCGCTCTCGTTCAGTAAGCATCTCCTGCTGTCATAAATACTGCAATCCATTGGTAGGTCTGTGCTGAAAACAGCACAAAAGCATTGGCAGTCCCAGTCAGAGTAATTGATCTCTGAGTTGAAGAAAATAACTTGTATAGGCAAATGAGGCCTTTCTGTTAACACCAGTTTTACTTAAAAGATTATTTATGGTTTCTTGTTGAAACATGTCTCCTTGTCTTCCTAACTTCTTCTTCTGTCTCAAAACAGATAAAATTGTAACATAAAACTTCCTGTTTCCAGGTTAACTGTAAAAGTATTATGTATGGAAGATGAAACACAGTCTGGAACGTCAGTATGATGAGCACAAATGACATTCTGTCACATATAAAGCAGCCTAGACAATTTGCAGAATGTACAGAAACTTAAAATTGTGCCAAAACCTGAGGTCAAAGGAATAACCATTTTGTTCTGTGATAACAGCGTAGCATTATCTAGCCAAGAAATCCAGTGATCAAAACACACAGTAAGACAAAAATGGCTATCTGAGAATCTGAATTCACCTTTGGAAAAGTTTTTAGTTTTTGCTTTTTGAAACAACAGGGAACTCCAGTCTGAAAGCTGTATCAGGCCTTCATGTATCACCTGAAGCAGCCTCCAAGGATATAATAAATTACTCTGTGGATTCCGTTTTTCTCTTGCCTTCTGGAGCTACCAGTGTTGTGTTTCAAGTACCAATTTAGTCTTTAGCAAACTGTAGCTAAGTTCAGTGAGTAAGCTTTTACAACTGGGAAGTGTCATTCACTACAATTGCTGTCACTAAATTAATGAAAGATTTTAAAATAACGCACTACATAGGATATAAAAACAAACAGTTTATTCTGTGAAGCATCCATTTCTTTTAAAAATTATGATTCTAACTTTCCAATTTCTGTGCAAGGTTGTCCTAACAGTGCAAAACCATTTTAAAGAAACTTCAAATATGGAAGCTGGTATCTGAGATATTTCATTAGAGAATGGTTCATGGTTTTGGCACTTTGTTTCTGTTAAAAATGGTAAAGTATGAAACAATTATGTTAATTTAAAGGGGATACAGGGTTTTAAGGGATTAGGGTCTTTTAGTTTTCAGTTATTAAATGGAACAATTTTGGCACCTGAAAGCCAATATTCCTTTGCTACTTCTAAGAAAACTGAATCTGTTACAGTTAGTCTGTTTTGAAGATTGTGACTGCAGTTACAAAGCCTGGACAGCTTTTTATAAGCCAATCTTAGAGGTGGGCTGCAGTAGCATGATTTTGTATTAAAAAAACTACGTTTCTGGACTTGTTTTGGGTGAAAAAAAAATAGAATGCCTTCCTTTTGCTTTCCTTTTCTGTTCAGTACCATGCTGTCATAAATAGGATGAGCAGTTCTATCATGTTTCCTCAACCAGCAAGAATGGCACTTCAAACTTCCAGAGATTATGCAAAAGGGTAGGGAAGTGGGATAAATGGGGAAGAAAAAAAAGTGGAAACCAAACATGTTAAAACCTTCCCGTGGTGCTAGCATTGCATTTTATGGATGACTGACATGTTTCAAAGTGCTTCAGTCTCTTCCCTAAGTCTACCCACTCTATAGGTCATCTGGAAACTTGCACCATTTCTGTTATAAGCAAAATGGACACTTTTTCAGAATATTCTACTAAACCTAATAACCATCTTCTCCGTGTTCTACTAAACCTAATAATCTTCTCCATGTTAGTTGTAATATTTTTCGATACTCTAGGAAAATTTTACTGAAAACAGTGGGCTAATGGAATTGTGGGCTAATTTTGTTTGTTTACAGTCTGTCAGAATCCATTCTGCTCGTTTTTTTTCTTTTAGTACTACCTCAGAATACCACTTGCGTGATCTGCTGAGGACACTATCTGTAATGTGCCTGTCCAAAACCAAGATTTCCAGATGATAATTGCAAAGGTTACAGGTTTAGACAGAAATGCATTTACATAAATCAAAGTTACAGGTATTATCAAAATTAAATTAGGGCTGAGCCAATTAATCTAAAAAATCTAAAAAGGTAAGAAGTTCAAAAGCCTAATAGAGACCTTTAAGTTCCTGAGATTTTTATCCATCTCAAACTCTTTTCCCTTCACAGAGAACACAGGGAAATTATATTTAGCCACACAACACAGCGATTTCATCAATAGTCTGAAAACATACATATAATTCCACTTTTCTTAAAATATGCTTTTCCTATATCTTTCAAGTGAGCAGTTTCTGGTGATGCATAGCAAGAGCCTACTTGTGTTCATAAAAGCTTTTTAGTTTACATAAAATGTATAACCACAATGCTCCACCTTTTACTGATAAAGCTAATTTTCCAGTAAGATGTTGTCCAGCTAGTCAGCTTCCAAAGAGACTTGATGAGCTGACTAGCCCCCAGTAACTAAAGCTGATGGCCCAGCCCTAAACTATTTCTGTTTCTAAAATAAATAGTGTTGAAAATCTTTCTTTTCTAAACACTTTTCAGTTCCTTGTCATGCTCACACACATGTTTCTGGGTTAGTTACAACTTCGCCATTTTTTTCAGGCTCATCTTTCAGAAACTGCTCCACTTCAATAGAGTCCACCTTGGCATCTTCAGGAGTTTTGTTTTCAGATTTGTTTAATTCCTCTCTTTCTGCTGCTTCTTCTTTTGTATGTGGTTCTTCTGATTTTTTCTTAATGCAGAAAAAATTTCCCAGGGCCAATACAAGGGCTGAGGTGGTAACTTCAATTCCAGCAATAATGAAAACAAACATGTACCTCCCCGTTGCATCCAGGAGTTTTCCTGAAAAAAGCAACATTCCAGGTAATTAACAAAAGTGATTATCTTGCAGTGAATATGTTTCTGCTTTTTAAAAATATTTTTACTCTCCTGTCTAGAATCACCATGACTATCTAGCCAAATTTTTTGAAATAGGATTTTGACAAGTTTATAAAAGTATTTCTCTATTATTTCAGTTTCGTTTAACTGTCACTGACTTTACGTGACATCACATGACATCCCAAAGCACATACTCCCCTGCACACACAGAGGCGTGCAGTTCATCTGAAACAAAACCAGCCTCACCTTCAGATGCAAGAGATCAAACAAGTGCTTTGTGTTTCGGGTAAAAATGTGCACATCCATGGCTGGGATCCGTGTCATCTGTATCATGATCTAGTCATCATTATCCTCTTACTCCCAATCTCATTTACCTTTCTACATGGGCAGTGCACTGTCTGCTTTAAATGCAAATCTTATTCGATAGTCAGTCTGGAGTAATTGACTGATTCTGACACTGGTAAAGGTAAATTTTCACAGGACTGGGTGGATGTGAAAGAACCGGTGGGAGGATGTGAAGGAAGTGCCTCTCCAAACCTGAAGATCAGAGGAAGTAGTGCATAGTACTGGTTTTCCCATGAAGGGGGTCCTGTCACAATAAAAATACTTGATGTTTTTAGTGTCTGGTATAAACAGTAAACATTTTATGGCAGTTACCTGGTGGGTTTTGGGAGGGGAAGTGTGTTTCAGTTCAGGGTCTGTAAAATGTATGTTCTTTGATTGGTAATTAATTTGCATTTTGATTTCAAATTAATGAATATGACTATTTTTTCATGTCCCCTTATTCTTGGGTTGTGAGAAGTGCAATAGAAGCACTCTACCTTCCTTAAATCAGTCCAGTTTTATAGTCCTCTTTGTAAGATTTTTTTTTTACTTCCGTCAGATGTTTTCTTCGCTCCTCCAAATCTACCGTGGATATAGAGAATGTATCCTAGTATTTCCTAAAGAAAATTGACAGGTTTCATGTTCTGAATCCCAGTCAGCTATCTACCAGTGAGAGGCTCAGTGCAGGCCTTCAGAGCAGAAATAGCATCTCCAGAAGGCAATTTAAGCAGTCCTGAAATAGATCCAAGATGGAAAAGCTCCATTCCATCCCTTGGACAGTTTCAGAGTGTAACTGCAGAAAGCCTTTGAAGCATGTGCAGCACTAGCAACAATCTGCCTTTCACGAGTGACTCACGTCTTTTTCTCTGCTCCCTTCCATTTTGCGTAAATGGATGCAATGCACACAATTTTAAATTCTGAACTAAATGGCATACTTGCCTGCTGATGGTGGACCAATCAGAACAGCCATAGCTTCTGCCAGGAGCACTAAACCGATAGCACTGGAAAACTTCTGCGTACCAACAATAGCCATGAGAACTTCAAACTGAAGAGCACCTACCATTCCATAAGAAATGCCAAAGAAAATGCAAAAGACCACCAGTCCACCATAATCAACAGACATAGAACCCATGAGATCTGTAAAGCCATTAAAAATCATAGCAAAACTGAAGAGGTAGACACAGCGTGGTCTAACCCATTTAAGGCCAGCTACCATTCCACAGATTGGCCGAGCAAAGATGTCAATGAATCCCAGAATAGTCAGAAGAAAAGCTGCTTTGGTGTCTTGATACCCTAAATCCTTGGCATAACTCACAACAAAAACTGGGGGAACAAAGAGTCCAAGCACCATGATAGATGCTGCTAGAGCATAGATTACAAAGCCACCGTCTTTAAACACACTGAAATCCAGAAGTTTTTTCTTCACTTTCTTCTCAGCTGGCTCTTTGGCAGCTTCAGACTTTTTGGGTGGCTCCAAAGGTCTCATTAATGCTCCGCATACACAGCAGTTGAGCAGCATCCCACCCAGGATAAGGAATCCTCCTCTCCAACCATACTCATGTTGTAGTATCTGGCCCAGCGGTGAGAGAGCACAAAGAAACACTGGACTCCCAGCAGCAGATAGCCCGTTGGCTAAGGGCCGGCGTTTGTCAAAGTAACGGTTTAACATGATGAGTGAAGGCTGAAAGTTTAGTGCCAAACCCAAACCTGTAGTAGAGGGTACATAAAAATTAATACTGGCCTACAGTATCACTGTTAAAGATATTCTAATTACAGTTTTTCTGACTCGTGGCTTAAGAGAAAATAGTTTTATTCAAAATGGACAAAAGAATCCTAAGATAACACAAAGCATTCTACCCCCACAGTACTTTATGATTACACTTCACACTATTAAACATTCATAACAGAAATAAATGATGTTTTATTTCCACATTTATCTGCCATATTTATAAAAGCCCAGCTGGGTGATCCTGGTAGTTCTGGTATTTTTCACTTGTACAAAACTTCAGCCTAAAGCTAAGATATACGTTAACTCATTTTCAGCAATGCATACTACTCACCAGTAATCACACCTGCAGTTAGATAGATCTGAACGATGCTTGTGCAGAAGGAAGCTATCACCATCCCCATTGAGGCAAAAAGGCCACCCACCAGCATGACAGGGCGGCAACCAAAGCGATTGACACATACACTGCAAAGTGGACCTAGGCAAGAAAAGCAAGTTACAGTTGCTAAGATAAATCAACTATTGCAACTGATTTTATGACACTTTGTATTTCTTTGGTGGACTTCAAAGTGTTAGGTTCATGGTTGGAATCAATGATCTTAAAGGTCTAAGGTCTTTCCAACCTCAGTGATTCTGACTTGTTCTGTACTTTGTCCAGACAGTCAAACCAATCAGGAAAAATGTCTTTTCCTCTGTAGTCAAATACTTCAATCTTTTTTGTCTTCCAAGTGCCTTGTGATTTTTCTTTTTCATCGTCTTTAGCAGCTACTGAGTTAAAGAGACGTAATTTTAAATCCAAGCTGAATGGGGTTAAATAACCTTTTGATTTATGTGCTTAATTGTAATTCTTCCTTGGAATACCTTGCTTGCACACAAGTAATGATATGCAGTCATGATACACGCTGTAAATGGCTGTAAGATATACGGACTAAATTGTATGACACAATACTGTTTCAAAACCAGATAACTACTCACCTGTTCCATAAAGCATGGCCAACAGAATGGAGGAAATCCATGCAGTGTCACTATATCCAATGCCAAATTCCCGGATAAGTTCTTTAAAGAAGACACTAACTGCCTTAGGAAAGGCATAGGAGAATCCTGTGATGATAAAACAGCCAAAAAGGACAGCCCAGCCCCAGCCTCCATCAGGGGCTTTAACACCAGATGGACCGTCGTCAGCTACTACAGCTCCCATGATGAAGAAGCTTGTGTGTTCCCTAAGAAACAGAAAGCAATTAGTGTCTGTAAAATTGCACTGCCGTTAAAACTAAGGCATGGAACTACTTTAAATAAAAGTCTTGAAGATGCAGTGCAATTTTAACTATTCCTTGTTTGAGTTTAGCTCTTACAAAGCTTGCAAAAATACATGAAAATGAGATGCACACAGCTGAGTTTTAAATGAATGTCCCCTCACAGCTCTCAGTCAAGACTGGATTTCAGCCAAATAAATCAGTTTCATCGAAAAACTGAAGCCATTACAGCAGTTCAGGGGTGTATTTGACTTTCACAAATACATAATAATTACTGTAGGATTTTTTATGTAAGACCTTGTTACATGAAGCTCCTGGCCTATTCACTTAGGAGACTTGGTGCATCACAAGTGTTCTGTGGAATGGTGGACTAATCACCCAGATTTTTTATTTCCCACTGAGGACAGCAGTACAGCCCTGATACACTGCTATCTTGAAAAGATAGATCCCTTTGAGATGGTGATGAGCTATCATTTTTCACACATCAAGTAAGTTTGTAAGCTAAACTGCAGTGAAAATCTCCATGAGCCATTTTTGTGGGTGCTGGGAATTAGTAACTGCAGCAATGCTCAGTACAACTGCCTGCCTGAAGCAAATACTTTCAATTGTTGTTACTACATGATCAGTAAGAAAAAGTAATATTAGATGAATCACATTTTTCACATTTTCTCTATGCAGCCATAAGCACCTTTACATCTAAAAGTTAAAATCTTTTGTGATGATAATATTATGTTCTAGGCATTAATGCTGCCAGGTTTTGAAAGGGAGAGATATGCGGTAAATAAGACACTGAAAAGGCACATAAATTGTCCCTGTATGTGAGGAGTGCAGGGAGTTACAGCTAGGTTTTTGTAGGATCTGTGTTCTACACAAGTCTTGAAAATGTTACAAGTGACCTTCAAACAAGGATCTTACTCATTGAATCTTCCATGTACAAAAACCTGGCCATTTCTTTAAAGTGCAATTGATTGTGTCAGTGTTCCTCTTCGGTGGTATCTAAAAGAGTGCAACCACAATTGTACATGAGTAAAGAATGCTTCTCCTTTCAACAATACAAGCCTGCACAGCGATTGTTTTAAGTTGGTAACTGTAATTCTTACAGCTCCATTTCAGAACCAGACTATATATGACACAACAATCTGATGCAGACTTGTCTAGACAACTGAGCACCAGATGCATGATTCTTAATAGGCCGGTAGGGATGTAGTTACTATGGTATTTAGACCAGCACTCCCACTTCTTGAAAGAAACAGCTTTATATACATGATACAGAAATAAATCTGGCCATGACTATGGCTGTTCTAATGCTCTGGCCTGTATGAGGACAGTAAGCCTCACAGTATTTGGCTTCACCTCTTGTTTTCTGGAAATCAAATATAAACGGAAAACAATTTGTCTTAAGTCCAAACAACTAGAATATAAAATGGTTTAACAAGAAGGGAAACAGAATACCTCCACAAAACTAGTCATCAAGGTGTCCGTGGTTCATTCGCTGATTGCTGTGAGAGTTTGTAAAAATGCACAGCTTGGTAGACTCGGCAATTTCTGCAGCAGGCTTTCAGTTGCTAGATAAAAGTCTTAAGATGCATCTCTACCAAGACTCCCAACACTGGCAACTGTCCACCATTCAAAACTCTTTTTCCCAGTAGCGTTTTTTTGACACAAGGTGTAAAACATTCTTCAAATAAAGCAGTAACCATACAGTACAGAGTAGGTGTACAAATGGTAATCCTTGTGACAGTGGCAACTCTGTAATGTTAATGGTAACAGAGGAAATGCTGACGGAAGTATCTTGGCTCAAATGTATAAAGAACAGGAATAAGATGTAAAATTGAAGGACTCCGGGGGTAGGAGGCATTGTCATTCACATTACTTCCAAGTTGTCAGAACATTTCATTTGGAGCGAAGGTTTAAAATGTTGGGGGAAGGGTTGGACAGTGTTTGTTCTTTTCCATTACCCATCTAATAGCAACACAAATTTAGCAATAATATATGAGCATGCTTTGTTGAAAAATAACAACTGGCAGTCTTTCCAGACTGCTTACAGAGTGCTGGATGGCAACATTCAGTGCCTTATGGCATTCACCTCTGCGTGCAGGCTGGGGCAGTCTCCTTTACTGCGTCTACACCAAAGTTGTTTTAAGGGCAGCCTCTGCAGACCTACAGTACTGAACCCCGACAGCAGACTACATCCACGCCGTATGAAGGGGCGAGTGGCTTTGAGAAGAAACACCGTTAAGAACTGCTTGGCAGCGCGCTTGTTCCTTCCAGAAGAGAACTGTCCAAGCTTTTCGGGGGGGATAGAAGTCAGCTCGGCCCCCGGCGCACCGAGCCGGGCGCGGACGCGGCTCGGAGGAAGACCCGGGCCCCGCCCGCGCTCCGCCGCTCGGAGCGGGGGCTGCGGGAGCCGCTCGCGCCCGCGGCCGCGCGTGACCCC
>VYXC01003316.1:37723-57549 GCA_013397175.1 Platysteira castanea
CGGGCGCTGCCCGCCAGTTGCGCGCGCGCGCGGGCGGGGCCGGGCCGCACCCCCGCCCAGCGCTCGCAGCCGCGGTTGCCGGAGCCCGGTTCTCCCACGAGAGGGAAATGCCCTCCTTCCTGGGCGTTCTTGAGCTCTTCCATGCCCAGCAGAGCGAGTCAGCCTGTGAGAGACATGTTCTGTTCCACGTGCCTTACGGAACTTAGCAGCTTTGCTATGAGGAACAGTCTCTAAAACGGTTTTATGTTCTGCTGTGATGAAAGAGCTAGACTTGCTGGTGTGAGGGAACCTCGCCTACTTTCCAGCATTTCGTAAAAATAAGCCTACAGGGAAACACACAGTAATACCCATTTACTCTTCTTTACGTCACGTCTACTACCACATTGGGCTAAAAATCACCACAAACCGGCACGCCAGATCTTCAAGTGCCATCCTTTTAAGAGTGGTTCACATTTCACACACACATGCATCAAAAACAGCTCTCTTAAAGGCAAAGGCTGAGAGACTTTGGATTGTTCCCTGCAGAAGAGGGTGCTCTGAAGAAACCTCATTGCACATTTTCAGTGCCTGACGTGGCTACAAGAAGGCTGGAGAGGGACTTGTTACAAGGGCACGTAGTGATAGAATAAGGGGGAATGGCTTCAAATTGACAATAGGTTTAGATTAAGTATTAGGAAGAAATTTTTCCCTGTGAGGGTGGTGAGGCCCTGGCAAAGGTTGCCCAGAGAAGCTGTGGCTGTCCCATCCCTGGAAGAGTTCCAGGCCAGGTTGGATGGGGTTTGGAGCAACCTGGTCTAATGGAAGGTGTTCCTGCCCACGGCAGGGGGTTGGAACAAGGTGAACTCTAAGGTTCCTTCTAACCCAAACCATTCTATGATTCTACAATCACTGTTATTCATCTGGTTTTGTCCATTGGTTATTCATGTTAACACATCAAAATTAAAAGACCGTTAACCAGAACTAAATGAATCCTGTCTCCTTAAACACAGCAAGGATGCACTTCATCCTATTGTGGTGGGCCTTACTAGGCTAAGATTGTATTCACCTCCTTAAGAAATAACAAGGAAGTAGTGCAGAGGTTCCTGTGTGAAATGTACAAATGAGGAGTACCACCTTTAGAAAAAGCAGGCTTATGGTTGATCAGCACAGGCAAAAATTTTCCTTAGGATTTTGCTACAGTGCTGGGATGCTATCAAAGCCTGCTAAGATAGGAGGCTACTGCCTAACTATTGCAACAGCTTGCTTTGCTTTCTGCTTTTGTTAGCTCAGCCCTATTTAGAGGCAAAGGATTACATTTAACTGGCTGCAGCTCAGTTTCATATCTCCACAACAGACATGATAGTATTGTCAGTATTTATTCCAGATTCCTTCTATCACGAATGGGTTTTTGCTTTGGTAATGTGTAAATCAAAGGCAGCAAATGTAGTTAAATCTGCGGGGTTTCATCTTCCTGATATTATCTTCTTGTTGTCATGGAAACTAATACAGACTCAGTTAGGAGGAAATATTAGGTGAGTGCAGGTAGCATTGTGGGTGGTGTGATGGTGTGGTTTCTGGGGTGATGTATATAAAAGAAGAGCGTTTGTATTATAAAAAGGAGTAGCTAGAAATGGCAAGAATCTGTTATTTGTGTTTAGTCAATACTCGTACTGGCAACATAGCTGTACTTCTTGGGCAGCAGTATGGGTAGGGAGGACATTTATGAGCATGTAGGCTGACCTATATAGCTTGAGAACTTCCTGTTCTCAAGAAGAATTAATTTCAAGAATTCTCAGGAATAATGAATTTCTTCTAACTGTGGATGAAATCTACACAACCTTGAATTTCTGTGATACAAATAAAAGATGGTTATCAAAAATAGAACATAAGCTTCCAAGAAGGGAACCCAGTTCAGCATGGACTTCAGTCTGGAACCCCACCCAGTTGAGACCTGTATAATTACAAAATAAGGAAGTTGTTCTAAGCTGAGCAACGCAGACATCCTCCTTCAGTTTTCTTATCTGTGAAACAAAGAAAATAATGATTCTCCCATCAAAGGGTGTTGGGGGTATTAATATATTGAAAAGCACTGGCTGCTCAATACTGTGTTAATAGGAGTCATAAGCCTCCTGTATCTGCACAAGGGTATTAAAATCTAAGCAGACTAAACAAAAAAATGCTGTTATTCTTGGTTTTAAATGAAGGTTCCTCAAACTAACCAGCTCTACTGAAATTTTGCAGGAAATGATTGCTGAAAAAATGTTTTTATTTTAATATTCTCCAGACCCTTATGACAGCCCTCTACATATGGAACAACTATGCTTTGTATTGACATCACTGACATCTGCCTCTTCAGTGTGACTTTAACTCTTTCCTGATTCTCTAAAGTACAAATGCATATCTCTTTCTTTAAATCAAATTTTATTACAACTCAGGTACCTCATAGAAGCCATTTAGATGGGCCATTGGTATAACCCACTAGTGCATTTCTTGTGGCTTACCTGCTTAAATATCAGCCAATTCAATTATATGTGTTCATTACAAGGGCTGCTGCAAACTTCTGTTCCCTACAAAATCATTGCCATATTTACCAATGCCTATCCTGACCTCCTGTCCTGCCTGCAAGGCCCCACAGTGACTGCTACTGTCCCATTTTGGCCCCCTCCATTTCAACAGTTTTCCAGATCTGCTGCCTTTCTTAAGGGTTTTCCAGTTTTCCCCATTCTCTCATCTCCTTCTGAGAATGCCTACTTTAATTCTGCACTCTCTGTAGCTGCAAGTGGAGTTCCATACCAGCTCTTGACTGTTAACCAATCTCCAGTCCCCATTTAGCCTCAAAACATCTTAACTGTTCACTGCTGCAGCATAGTGAGTAACATTCATCACAAGTTATTAGCAGACGACGGTGACAGTAAATTCACACTGCAATTTTATGTGTAGCAGAGAATACTAACCAGTCTGAATTCTATTTTCTGAGTAAAGTGCTCTACATGGAAAGTTGTGACTGTTTATTTGCCTGTTTTATTTTATATCATGAAAATGTTAGAACCCTGCTCTTTATAATATTTTGGAAAACTAATATACTAGTCCTACTACAGTAGCATTGTTGGCCTGCAGAGTTATTGTATCTATATCAAATGCCCAGTTTCTGGAGAAGTGGATTTATTTTGCTAAAAGTTGTGGGGTTTTTTACACCACATCCATTACTGTAAGTTCATTAATGTTAGCATCACAGCAGCATCTTAACACCAGAGAGCAAATGCCCTTCCTGTGTTCACAGAAGTGACAAACATGCCTTCAGTTGTATTGCAATTATCTGACTGTTTTCCATACGCTTTCAAAAATATAAGTTGCAGAATCCCAACTTCAGTTAGAAACAACTTACAATTCATTTTCATGTATCATGAAAATTAATTTCAGCCCTGCAGCCATGATGGCTTTGCAATGTGTTGAAGCTTTAGAAAACTGGAAATGCTTGCCAATTGCTTATAGTGGAGAAGTGTCCTTATATTGTTTAGTGTAAAAAAAAAGTGACAGAGCTAGATAAATACTAATTAAGGGTCTAGTCTTGTCACCAGCTGGGCATCTGTGCTTATTTTTGAAGAATACCATGGAACTACCCTAATACATAAAGTGCTCGCATGCACATGCACTGTATCTCAAGCTAGGTGAGCACACAGCTGAATATAGTGAGCAAAGATGTCTGGCTCAGAGGTGTCATTTTACACAACCACTTTGGGCAGTGCAGCTGCATAATGGGGTGTCACACACTGAGATATGTGAATTGCCACTTCGGTCACAATTTAAAACGCCACCTTCTTATTTCTATAATATACCTTGAGTTATACTTCTGACTGAACCACAAGAGGTGTACTGTACTAATAAATTTTGGCTTGCATTTTAAAACGGCTGATTGCCACACCGCTTCCTCTGAAAAAAACCCTGCAAAGCCGTACATGACTTTACTCTGTGACATCCTAAAGCGAACGGTTTTCCAATGGCTTTACTCCAAAAGCATGCAAATCCGCTGCCCAAGAGGAGTGAATTTCCACTAGTGCTAACGGTCTGACCCTGTGAGTAAGCTGAATTGCTGAAATTCAGCTCCGCCTTTGAGGGCTTTTTACTTCTCTCCACAGAACTGCTTAGAAGGCAAGCCGCAGGCCCCTCCAGGTGGATTGCGAGCAACATCAAAAAAGAGCTCTTTCCCAAGAGAGGGAGAGGGGCTGCGGCGGCCGCCGTGCGGCGGGGGAGCGGGATTGGGAAAACAATGGTGGCGGTCGCAGCGTCGCCACGGCCACGACCGCTCGCGCGGCGCTCCGGGGCGGGCACGTAGCCCGCGCAGCCCTCAGCCGAGACGGCTCCCGCGGAGCGCTCGCGTCGCCGCCGCAGCCGATGCTCACGCAGACCAGGGAGACGCCGCGCGATTCCGCGCCCCGGCGCCCCACGGCTCTTAGTGTGCTTGCTGAACCGAGTAACGGAGTTCATGCCCGGGGCTGCGACGATTCCTTATGAGGGGACAGTCCCTCAGACTGCGCGTCGCTCGCTCTGACCTGGACGGTCATCGCTGTGACAAAGAACTCTGAAATTCACCTCCGGGGGCTCGACACCGAAACAGGAGGTGAGCAGTAGCAAGGGACCGCGGAGGCGAGGCTTTCGCGGAGACCCTCGGCGTCCAGTAAGGGTATGAGGCCACGAACGGCGGGAACAAAGCCCGAGCTCGCGAGTATCCCACGAGCCACCGGTGTGGCACTGTACGTGCCCTCGGGCGGCAGCACTAGGCGCCTAGGCGTGACCCGGCTGCCAGAGGGGAAGCCAGGGGCAGCGCTCTCTCGTAGCAAGCTGAGCGGGGCTCGGTGGCCAGCACCGCTCAGCGCCCGGACAGCGCTTCAGATCGATGGCGATGAGGGCGTTGGGCGACCCATACGGCAACTCGGGTTTCCCGGGGAGGAGGTGAGCCCCTCTGGCCCCATGCGCGGCGAGAAACGCAGCCGGCGGGACGGCGCCCCGCCGACCGCCGTAGGGTGGTGCCAAGGGGTGCCAGGACAGTCAGCGTGGTGCCCACCGCCCCACCGGCGCCCAGCGCAGCTTCGGAGCGAAGGATGAACCCGAGACTCCTGTGCCGCGCTTGCCCGGAGCTTGGGCGGCGCTCGGGCGCATCCGCTGGCCCGGAGAGCCCCACGCAGAGAAGCGCCCTCGGTCAGCCCGGCGCTCTGGATTCGGCTCACCCGGCTCCGGACCCCCCACCCCGCGCTCCCCACGGCGCTCGCCCCCCTGCGCCAGGCAAGCACCCCGCAACATCACGCACGACGGCTCCGCCTCAGTACCTGAGTCACGTCCCGCGCCTCAGCGTGAGGATGCCCCTGCTCGCGCCGGACCGCAGCCCGCTGTCCCCGTGTGCCCACGCAGACCCGCCCCAGCCCGTCTGGTCCCGCCGGCTGGGGAGCGCTCCCGCGCGGCGGGTCTGTGGCTGCTCGCCCCGCCCTGCCACACGGGGCGGCCCCTGGGTCCTATCGCCGCCACGGTGACTCTTCCCCTCCGAGCTACAGGTGCCGCGCGGCTCCGCCGGCCCCCGCTCGGAGCGGGGCCCTGGAGCTTCACAAGGCATCATCACGAGCTTTGACCTGCTTGCGTAGAGTGCAATGCAGAGCTGGATCCTGCCGGCGTGGATGCTGCCCTGGCTGTCCGGAGGAGCAGGACCTGAGCAGTGGACTTCAACGTATGAATGGGTTTCTGCGGTTAAGGTTTGTTCTGTGCTGCCATTTCTATCTTCCTCGGAGCGATCACAGTTTCTTCATTGTCTCCTCCCATGAGAATTACTAGCTTCCTTGCTTGGTTGTTCTCTTCTTAGTAATTTTGAGTGTGATATTGTGCATTCCGTAGACAACTTACAGGCTTCCCTCCTCATCCTTTACCAAGAGAGCACTTCCTGCAAATATGCTTTCATAACATACCCCTCCTTTTACATCTGGATGGAATGAGCTTTCTGCATTAATCTCTTGTGACTCAACTTCGATTCGTGCAAAGGTTGGATTATAAAACTGAGTGTGTGTTGATATTGCTATTTAGCATCTATGAAAGTTGTAGTGGGATTCTCAAGTGCAGTACAGAAAGTAGCACTCCTACCAGGGCTACCTGGGACTTAGGAAATTCAGGAGTAGGTGCTCCACTCTCTTGTGTTCTTCTAGCACACAATTCAGTATGTAGGGGAGTGACTGGCCCCATGTGCTAGGCACAGGTGAGGCCACACTTTAAATCCTGTGTTCGGTTTTCGGCCCCTCTCGACAAGACAGACATTAAGGGGATGGAGCATGTCCAGAGAAGGGCAACAGAGCTAGGGAATGGTCTGGAGCACAAGTCTGATGGACAGCAGCTGAGGGAGCTGGAGAGGCAGCCTGGAGAAAAGGAGGCTCAGGGGGCATCTTATCACTCAGTGCAACTACCTGAAAGGAGCTTGTACCAAGGTGGGGGTCGGTTTCTTCTCCCAGGTAACAAGTGACAGAACAAGAGGAAATGGCCTCAAGTTGTGCCAGGAGGGCTTTAGATTGGATATTAGGAAAAATCTCTTCTCCAAAAGAGTTGCCGAGCATTGGAATGGCATGTCCAGGAAAGTGGTGGAGTCACCATCCCTGGAGGTTAACAGCTGGACTTGATGATCTTGAAAAAAATCTTTTCCAATCTAAATGATTCTGTGATTCCTATAACCTGTGTGGGGATACACAGTGGTATGGTTCTAGCTGGAAGAGGATAGATAGGATAGAATATTTTCTTTTGGGAACTATGATATTGCACAGATTTGTAGCTTCCAATATTTTAGAACCTACTTGCTGAAATGGTGTAATACCAAGGCAGGAATTGAAGCTCTTTTAATGACTTAGATGTTTTTTCTTTTCCTTGCTCATTATGTTTGCATTGGCTTTTGGTTCAGTTTGCTGAACTGCATTACCTGTATGTACGTGCTTAAGGATTCATTGCAGTAATGTGTGAAGATGAGCAAGGCCATGTGGTTTATTTTGCGTAGATAACATACAGACAGTAAGACCAACACTGCTAGTCTTAAAGACTACTAAAACCAGTTTTTGACTGTCCACCATTATCTGAATTTAGGCCATTCACTTGCAGACTAGGTGTATTCAGGTTTCAACATCAGTCCCCAAATTGACGTTGTATAGACGGTAATCTTTTTTGCTCATCATCCAAGTCTATCCATTTTGGGCACTATTAAATCACTGGAAGTCATCAATTACTCATTTGGGGAACTAGCGCGCTTAACTACATGACTAGAGGCTGTTTGAAGGTACATTGGAGAAGATGACAGTTCATTTGAAAGGAGGGGCAGGGGTGAGGGAGGGTTGCAAAAGATAATGTGGTTCATAGGTTATGCAATGCCTAATATAAAGAAGTAAAGAATGTCAGCAGTGAGAACAGTGTATGCATTTAGACATGCACCTATTATGTGTTGATTCTGATGAGTGTTCTGAAGGGCCCACTGCAGAATATAAATTATGCTGGGACTTGCGCTGTAATTTTTCATGTGTTCAGATGTCAAAAATCATTTGAAGCCAGTTTTCACCGTTGTATTTTAAACCAGAGGTGATTCATATAAATAAATGAACTAAATCCCTTTAATAATTGCATCATTCTGAAACTATAATTAGCTAAATGGAACTTGCTTTATTTCAAAAGTCAAATTGTTAGTTCTGATTCTAATTTTCATTGTTAGTTACTGCTGAAGATAAACCCCTTCTTTCTTTAACCAGTATGGGGCTAGGACACACAATTCTCTTCTGATGGCATGAGGAAAGATATATAAGAACTACTAATAATCCTCTATCTTCTCTAAATTAGTGTAATTCAGATATCATTTGGGTGCAACACTCAAGTTTCTGGAAGGCAAAAGCTCTTTATACGATCTAGTAAAACAGAAAAGTGACAGAACATTACAGGAAGTTTGCCTCATGACCTCCAGACAAGCAAGTCATCTGGAGTGACTAAGGGAGAATCATGCTTTAGGCCTGCTTCATGTGTTGTATCTTCCTCTGTCTCACCCAGACAGTGTAATGCAGTTTAGTTGATGGATACAGTTTTTAATAATTAAGTGCCTTGGTAGCAGAATGTATTTATCTGTGCTGCATGACCTCGTGTTGCAGTTGGCCTGAGTTTGTTTTACAAGCTTTTAAAAGTTTTTCGCATGATGCAGTGGGAGTTCAGAGAGGATGAGAAGTTTGTTCACATCTCTAATGGGTGTGCTTCAAAGGGGCCAAGAGTCTCCTTCCCGATCTGCGCTAAGGAGAAATTGTTTAATACTAAACGGCTGGATAAACAAAATGTATAGGAAGACAAGTGAACTAGAGAGTGAGATCTGAGAGTATGGGACAAACTGTATTTTGGGAGAAGGGTGCCGTACTAAATGAGACCGAGGCTGCAGAGGAGCGTGCCCGTGCTCACACGATGCAGAGAAGGGGCTGCTGTGTGAGAGTAGTGAGGAAGGAACGGGGAGAATGTGAGGAGGAGAGAATACGCTGCCGGGTGCCTGGAAGTGAATGCAGTGCCAGGAACCGAGAAGCGCCAGCTAGCTGAGCAGCAGAGGAGACGGACGGGCACTGGCGCTGCCGCCGTGAGGGAGGGCCGGAGAGGGGGCGGCCCTCAGCCGGGAGTGGGCGGGGCGGCAGAGGCCTAACGGCGGCGCCGCGGGCCCGTGGAGACGGGCCCGCCTCTCGGCACGGCCCCGCCCGCGCGGCTCGCCGGAGGGACGCGGCCTACAGCCCAGAGCGGAGGGACGTGGAGGTTCGTCCCGTCAGGAGGCGAGTCGCGGCTGGACTTCTCCACCAGAAGGCAGTGCGGTCGCACAGCACCCCGTTGTGCCGCAGGTTGTCCTTCGGAGCTGCCGACGCGTCGCCTTGCGCATCTCGCGCCCTTTTCTCTCTCCGAGGACCCACTGTCTTTCTGCACCCTTCCTGCTAAGTGTCCTCTCTTGTGCTGTCCCCGAGTCCAAAGCATTATTTTGTGCTCCTCTCTACTGCCTTCATCTAACGGATTTGACCTCGACAGCCTGCCTGCCATCTGCTCTTCTGCCTCAGAACATCTGACCCTCTGGGCCCTCCATGGAATCCTTCCTTGTGGGATCTGCTTCCTGCCAGCCGGCTGTTCGGTTGGCAGTGTTTTCTTTTGCCGACACTAGATTATCTTTTTCTCCCTCTCTGCACTTCAAATTTAGTTAATCTTTTTAACTGCGGTAGCCACCTGATACATTTAGAGCAACTGTACCTGAAAGTGTGATACAGAAAGAACAGATTTTTCTTAGTTTTGCATGTTATAGACAGAGACAGTACTGTTCATGAATATCCACGATAGTGACTTTTTTAAAAAAATAATCTACTTCTCCTTACCCAAATGAAGAAGATAGTACTTACACTATCTGTGCATGGTTGCATGATTTGAACATTGCCAACAACAATCAAAATATGAAGAGAAAACATTATTTTAATTGACTTAGGGATAAATGTGAAATCTTGGCCAGCAGAATTGGAAGACCATCAGATCATTGTGTTCTTTAGCAAGGTTTGTTCCTCAGTATTCCTGGGAAGAGCAAGCTTGAATTTTTTTATACTTCTCACATCCAACCATCAGAGACTCATTTTTTGATCCTAGAGAACTGGAGTTGTCTAGTTTGTTTGTGAAGAAAAACGTTATTTAAATTGTGACATCCTTTACCATAGAGATATTGCATAGCATTTGCTGGTCTGAAAATCTCTCTTTCATTTAAAGAGATTAAAGAGCCACTATTTGAAAGGCATGCTTGTCCGATTTGTTCTCTGCATCCCTGTGCTTATTCAGAAGGGATTATCTGTAACCAGTGACACAGAATAATACTGTACAGTGAGAGAAGCTGTATTGACTCCAGAGATTTTCCCAAATCTCTGGAGAGAGCTGAGCAGAAAAAACTTTTTTTTTAAAGCACCCATACTGCTTAAAAACAATGTTGATTATTTTCCACTACAGAATTTATAATTAGATATGAGGCAAATATGGGGAATAAACGATAGGAAGAGATGGATGTGAAGCAAGTAAAGGGTTTTGCCTGTAAAAACACAGGCTCTCTATTTTCTTTTTAAACTAAAAGCAGACAAATCAGACACAGCAGTTAATATTGTTAGTTAAAAAGAAGGCTGAACTGTGACTTGACTCATCATACATAACTTGAAGAAAAGAAATATATGTGCAACTTGCAGGGTGGGGGAATAAACGCTTATTTCTTGTGTTCTGTCTGAACATAATTCTTGTTTAATGGAAATACTGTCTTCAGAAATAACTGCCTCCTTGGGATTATTCTCTTCTTAAAATGGTAATTGTTGTAAAGTGTTGTAAACTGTTCTGGATTAAACTACATTTATAATGTAGAGATGGCTGGGTAAGTTTTAAATAACTTTTTTTAGTTACTGTGGGTGATCTGGACAAGACTCTGGAATTCTTCAAGGTTACTAATGATTGATGTTAGTGTGGTGTATATGCAAATTTATTTAAAGCCAGTTCAGGAATTTTGCATGGAGCATATCCTTTGGGAATGGAAGGAGGAGTCTGAGTCTCTTAAACCCAGCAATTGCTTCTTTGCCAGGCTGAGCTGGATACTGATCACAGTAGAGCAATCATTCTTCTGATCTGCCTTGCCCTTAAGAGTTTTGGGATGAACAAGAGAGGTGTAAAAATGCACGTCTAGACTACACTGAGACAGCACTTCTGATAGACTTGTATGTATGTATAAGTGCTGGCTATAGGATTCAGATTAATTCAAGTGAAGTGTAAATTTAAAAGCAAAATCTAGCAGAATATGAAACTGAATATGCATTTAGCTGTTTGTGACTCTCCAGTTCTAGCTCAGAGTTTTCTCTCTCTAGGTATTATATGGTCAGTCTTGTCTAATCAAATGCCATGGTCATTCAGCTACATAAAAAACCAGTAATATATAGTTGAAAGTAAATAGAAGGTTACAGAACAGCACGATAGCAATCTAGGTTTGTTTGGCTGTGTGACAGGCTGCAGCAAACCTGTTATGTCTTGCAGGGATTAATACAGAGCTTAAAAGGTTAAGTGTATAATTAGAGATACACTTAATGATACTTGGTAGCAGTATCAGCTCCTCGGATTTGTTTGAAATCCTGACTGGTATCCTTCCACTGGATCTCAGAGAAACTTTTTTGTTCATAGCAATTAATAATACTGGGAGAGGAGTGGAAAAGATGCAGAGAGGCTTCTATTTTTTATATGGATCTGAAAGATCAGATTTCTGCTGGTCAGCTGTTGTTTTGCAGTTTTTTCTTATGTGACAAATTTTGCAGTGGAGGAGGAACTCAGTTATACTTCAGTTGAGGTCTTGCACTATTTTTTCAGCAGATCCTCTATATTCTGTATGCAACTAACGTTTTGAAGGATTGTTTTGGGAAATAACATATACTGTTATAATTGGTTTCCACTAACTTACGAGAAAAATATGTTGTGGTGACTGTTTCTTTAGGAAATTATAACATCTTCTCTTGATAGTTACGTGTTATTGTTCAAAAAATTTTATGTGTGGATCCCTGATGCTTTTTAATGTAAATTTATTTTTGTTTGTAGCTCTAGGAATAGTCACATAGATCATCTGCATGAGGATTATGTGAACCTGAAACTTTACATGGAGCAAAAGATTCAACAACCAGAAGACACTGATGTCAGAAACTGGTATAAGAATGTTGGACAAGTGATGTTAGGTTGCTGCAGTGCTATCTAGCAATAATTTTTTCAACTTTATTTTTTTAAATTAACATGTTCTGGTTTAACATTGCTGTAGTTGTATAAGCGCTTTTTTTTTTTTCTTATTGTTTTGCTCCTCTAAAATGGATTACATTTGTAATTACAGTTTAGAAAATTATGCCCTGCTTATGTAGTAGCTGTTGCATTGCTTGTTTAACAGCTGCCCCTTGTAAGGAACTGCTAAGAATATGCTTAGTAATGTGAGATTGTGTAAGATTATTTTATGTAGTAATCACACTGCTAAATTCATTAACCTTGAAACTACAGGAAAGGTCAGCATCTAGAAAGCAGAGGTAGCCTTAGGCAAGATGGATAAATGTACACTGTTTATCCTACTCCTAATTACAAGGTGCTTTTTTTCCCCCTTCTGCTTCTTATATTCCTATCATTTCACCATAAAAGGATCATCTTACTAACAGTGAAATTTGATCTTCAACTGTGATACCCAAGGGAAGCATTATACCACCTCTTTCTATATAACAAACTTTAAAGAACAACAAAACTTTCCTTCTTTGTGTATAAAAATGTATTTGGTATTGGAATTACTTTTGCTAATTTACATATGATTGTGTTTAGTTGTTAGAACTAGAACACTTAATTTTTGGCCTGTCAACCAAACCAATATGTAGTATAAATGGAAGTGGTATTGTTAGGCAGTTGCATCTTCCACCCAACACCTGCCAATCCAAGGCTCGCCGCCCTCTGTATAGTAGTCCTGCTAAAATAACAAATCTTCATCCAGGACTCTCTTTCCTATGGGCTTCCCAAAGACAGTTTATGAACCTGCCTGAAGAAGTATGAGAACCTGAACAATATTTAATAACTGGCTTGGTTTGGAAGTTATGGTGTATTGTGTGGTTGAACTGTAATGATAAAGCTGAATAGCTGCTGTCCACAAGCATAAGGCTACATCATCTAATACACATGATTTCTCTTATCATACTGGAGAAGAAAAAAAGTTATCTCCATTGTTTATGCTTACAACTAAAGAAGCACAACTTTCATGCTTGCCACTGGATCTCCTGCAGTTATTCCCCCTAAACTAACGTGATTTCATATCAATTAGACAAAATCCCTTGTGATCTCATTCTCTTGTTTTCAGTTGTGATTTATCAATTTAATTCATCGAAATAGTTTCTCTCAAACACTTTTTAAAATACCTTATCAGAGTAACCACTGGATGGCAGCTCACTGCAACCATTTAGTTTTCTGGAAAATCCGTGGCTTCTTTATGAAGAGTTTTTCATACACTTAAAAAACATAGGTGTTGTGAAGCAAGAATTTAACACTTCTTCAGTGGTATCTTTACTAGTGTCTTTAACTTCCATGTTTTGGAGTAACTTGCAATGTTACTTCTGAAGAATTTCACAGTAGACATTCTGTACTGCTCCTACTTGGGATTGAACCGTAAAGTCTTTTAGCAACAGATTTTTGTTTTCCCAGGTATGACAAACAAGATGACTGTTTTTATTCTTTTCCTTTAAATTAAAATTCAATGGCAGTAAGGGGAGCAGGGTGAGGAGGGAGGGAAGAAGTCTTTCCCATAGCATCCTGTCTCCCAGAAGCCCTCTTGTCACTTCATCTTCAGAGTGGAAAACATGGTAGTATTTTCTAGCAACTCTTCAGTAAGGCTCTAGTTTCTTAACTCTTTAGTAGTTCTGCAAGTATACACTTTAAAGGCCTCTTGACTGCAGCCAAAACTTTCCCTTCTAATAGAAATGAATTGTTTTGCTTAACTTAAACAAAAAGCTTAGACTAGTGAATAGATGTCTCTATGGTGTACCTTTAAATTTTTTTCATGTGATTTCTTAGTGACTACTTCTTATGCTGTTTCTCCTGTCATTCTGCAAAACCAGAGGGAAACAGTTAAATTATCACCACTAGACCCATATGTATATGCATGTACAGATAAGAAGATGGATGTCCTAGCAATTTATAGTAGATTGTACATAATAAACAATATCCCTTTATTCATGTGCTTGGAATATACATTTAACGTCTGTTAAGATTTTTTATTTTATATTCAAAAAAATAAAAAAAAAAAAAAAAGAATATCCATAACTTTTAACACTGGGGAAATATAGCACCTTTTTGCTCCTCTAGAAGTTAAAATAAAGTTCAGTTATTTCTGTAATGCATAGTCTTTGACATATTACAGGTGCTTAGATGGCTTTGAAGGAATTGAACAGGAACTGAACTTTAATGTCTGTAAGATGGTGGGGGGTTTTGTAAAACAAGGGGTTTTTCTCTCCTCTCTCCGCAATGGTTATGAAATCTGATCTTATTTTGCAAAGGATACTGTTTGGCTGTTGTGTTTCTTTAAATTCCCCTTTGCTATACAAGTCATGTTAGGGGACCTACCATAGACCAGACGATAGGTTTCATTCAACACATTCTGATTCTTATTAGAATGGAGAAAGATTATACAATGATTGAACTCCTCGTACATTGTTTGAAAGGTCTGAGACAATCCAGTGTTTCCATCAGTACCATCGTTCTAGTGTTACCGATCTGTTACTCCCTTTGTAGGAAGTGCTTCCTGAATTTGATGTGGAAATTAAAAAGAGATAATGTGAGTTTGACAAGCAGACAATTGAAAAGGGTTACTTAGTTCTGTCTCATGAAGCTAAGGTAACTTATTTTAAGCTGTTACTCTTTACTCACAGAATGAATGAGTGTATTATAATCTAAAGTCATTCCTGTGTGAAACACATGAAAAGATGACTGTTGTTTTTGCTATTTTCTTCCACCTATGTGTTGAACTGTTTCCAGGATAGCAGGAAGCGTGGGTATTTGTGGTATGCATTCATAGTGACTGGTTTTTTTCCTATGCAACCAAGAGCTGTATATAGGTATTTGAAACACCTCTGTCATCCTTCGAGGGCTAGTAATGAGGAATTCACTCTTCAAAAATCTCAATTCTCTGTATATGCAGTCTTCACTAATCATTGTCCAACATTACTTGGATTGTTCTCTGATGCCCATGTCCACTTGCTTCAGTGGAGTTGTAATTGATACCTTAATAATTTGACAAACCAAGTTATATAGGTAGAGGGGAAAATTACACCAACTCAATACCATTGAGAAAAACAGACAAGCTTTCAGGAAGAGGGCTTGTATGGCTAGACGTTTGCCATCTTTTTCCAATCATGTTGGTTTTTGTATAATAAAATAAATTATTTCTGCCTATAAACTTTACCTTTCGGCTAGAAAAAGGTCACCTGGCCATTAGAGGTATCCATGGATTCCTGCATCTTGAATATTGCACATTTGGAGTTTAGTTTCTGGTTTAGTTTACTTGTCTTGGGTGTTCTTTAAAGGATACTGCTGTAGTAATGGATCTAAAACCACTTTGTCGTCTTGCAGTCTTGACTATAAAGAATGCATGACCAACTGCTGTTCACTCAGCAAGAACAAAAGAACTGCAACTGCATGTATACTTATTAAATGTAAATTTGCACATGTTGCTTACTCTGTGTCACGCAGTTTAAACTCTGATGGCACTTCAGAAGAAACCTTTGGTCTTTGCAGTTTTCTGACCTGAATTCTTGATTAGGGATCTCTAAAACTGTTTCCATTTCTAATACTTGGACCTTCTATCTCTTCACTTTCTACACTGTGTTTTCAAGGTATATAAATGCAGCAGCCTTTTAGCCTAGAAATTTTGCCCCAACAATGCAGCAGTTTTAATTCCTAGCTCTTTTTCTGATACAAGGAAACATCTTCCCCTCCTGTTTCTGATACAAGCTCTTTTTCCCTCTCCATTTCTGATATCAGCAAAACGGAAACATGCTCTGCATGGAAGTACTAAGAGCAGTATTGATATTGAAGGGCAGTTTATGCCGCTTGAGCTGTGGTGACCTCCAAAGCTGATTCTAAATACCCATACAGATGGACCCTCAGAGACTACTGAGCTTTAAGCAGTTAAAATGCTTTTGTTCAGTAAAATGCTGAGAGTAGAACAGAATAAAATAAAATAGATAATTTGTAAAATAGAACAAGGAAGGAAGATGAGGACAATAAACAAAGCTGGATTAAACAAAACAAAACCAGACCCAAACAAACAACAGAAATATCCACAAAACATCCTTAGTATTTATTCTGCTGAAATCATCAGCTTTGCTCTGTGTATTGTAGGTATAAACAACAACCGTCTCTGGCAGCTGAGCGAGAATGGATTCTGAAACAGAGTAAAATGCAAACAGAAGTGAACTGGCAGCAGCTCTGTGAGAATGCTGAATGTAATTCGTATCAGAAATCAGAGGATCTAACACATAGACTGTCTTCATCAAGAGAGGAGGTGAGAATTTAAAATTAACGCTGTCTAAGAATCATCTATTGCATAAAGAGCTATGGAGTCCTTCCACCATGGTGTTTCTCAGGGAAATATGTCTTTAGCCTTCTTTCAAAAATCTGTAAAACAGTAATTCTGAATTATGCACAGCAGTTCATCACATGTATTTGATCAGAGACCAGATTAATTTTCATGAACAATCTCTAATAGTGGCCTTTTCTCCCTTTCCACATAATCAAGTCAGCTTGAGAGATGCTTTTCCTTTGCCATTGTAGCAAAAGAAGATCTCTCTTAGAGCAACCCCAGGACAGAAAGAATTTCAGATCACAGTACCACTTGAATTCTATCAAGGGAACAATATTAGTCCTGAAAAACTCTTGGGTATGTTTGTATGGGAAAAAACCCCTATTTTGTGAAGTGTACAGACTTCTGCTTCTGAAAAATGTTTATTGTTTAGAGACTATTACACAATGGTCTAACAATTCTCAATGCCCGGTTGCCCCGTGAACTCACAGGTACAGAGAAAACACTTATTTGTGAAGTTTAGAATGCTGGCATTTACTCCAGTGTTCCATTTTATCATTGTCTTTCCAAAGTGATTCATAGGCATCAATAACTGTAGCATGTGAACACACGTGAGAGAGAAATCAGCATTTTCCATTTCACATAAGGAAGATAAGACAATGAAGCTAAGTTATTTGTCTGTTAAGGCAGTTTTTGACAAGGCCAAAAGGGATGTGCTTACGCCCCTATGCTATGATTTAAAGTATCTTTGATTTCCCTCTTTTTCTTTTTACTTCCCTTTTCCTGTTCCTTTCCCTTTCCCTTCCTTACCTTTCCTTTTCTTTTCTCCAACCCTTTGTCCTTGAGCTACTGACATCCTCTGCCTTCCCTCCCTTCCTTCTGTCCTAGGCTGAAGCTGATCTACAGAAAACAGACTACAGGTTGCGTGAAGACTGTTCTTTCTGCTTTGACTGTTGAGAGAGAACAGACAATACAAGCATTGTTAAATCACAGTATTTCACCTGAAAGGGAGAAACAGGTTAGGCAACACTTAATGTAGACACAGATGAATTCATTCTAAGATAACAACTTTATGGGCCCTGTTTCCACTGGACTTATTGTAAGCAGTTCATCTGTTTCATAAGTTTCATTCAAAATACAGACATATCTAGCCTGTAATACACATAGATTAGGTGTCACGGGCTTAATTATAGCTCTAGTTCATTACTCACTGGCAAAAGGAGCAAGCTGGATATAGACAGTTGCTCCAAAACATGACAACGTACTGTACCATCATGGCAATCAAATGGGAAGAATTAATTTCTGGAACTTCATTCCTGAGGTTCTGTGTCCATTGCAGTAGATTTTAAAGTTGTAAATTTTAGTTGTAGATTTTAAAGTTGTAAACTTAAAATTTTAAGACAAAATACTAATATGCCACCTATTTGAAATAATGTCTTGTATTTTAGTATCACTAACTAGTTTTCCTTTCATTGCTACCTATCAAAATGCATATATTTTAAAAAGCCATTCAAAATTGCAAACGTAATACTGGCTTGAAGTCATGCTGAAGGATAATGCATTAGGAGTAGAAAACTCTTTGGTAAAAGACTAAGAGTAGAGTATGCTGCAGTGCACTCTACTGGGCAGCTACAGGTGCTCAACAGTGACCAGTTCAGAGCATGTTACCAGAGCTTGCTATGAAAAAGCAGTGCTGAGCAAGCCTAGTAGTTCCTGAATGCAGAAAGTGTTGTATTGAGAAATATTTTTCCTGAAGACAATTCTTATTACAGATAAAAGTAGACTGCTAGCAAAAACTTGCTATGGAGCAAGTAGTTTTTCCTATTTCATTTCAAACTGGACTGATTTGCTAATTGATCGTTGAGATACCAAGAGAATCAGGGCTGGGCAGGGATTCTTTGTATTCTTTATATTCCTCTTTGTATTCACTGTTCTCTTCAAGTGTGATTTGCAAGACTGTCTTCACTGTCACTCTTTTCTTTCTTTTGTTAAAAAACTCTGGCTTTTTCACTTTTGGCATGTAGGATAAGCAGGTCCCATCTCAGCAAAACCTTTTTGGTCTTTTTTCCTTTTTATGGGACGGGACAGTGTTTAAAAAACTAAATAACAAAATTTAAAAGTCTATTATTCTAGTCTAGAACTTCTTCTGTGCAAAATGAAGTGTAAACAAACAGAAGAAGAAAAGTGACTAAGACATTTTTGTCAATGAGTCCTCTTAAAAATGGAATAGTATGCTGGCTAGCCTCTGGTCCAGATGACTAATGCAAGAAAGATTAAAATTTAAATATACCCTAGTACAGTATCTTCATTATACAGGCCCTTTCTTGAAACTGGTCTGAGACCCCAGGAGCTAGAAATGTTGCAGTAATCATTCTTGGCATTTCAATAAGCAACTGAGATGTGAAACACACCAGCCTGGAAAATCTTGCTTATAACTTGTATTTTAGTATGACTTAGGTCGTGTTTGTCTAACTAGAGCGTTTTAATAATATCATACAAATGCACAGAAAAGGAAAGGGTGCTTCAAGTAATTCTGATTTATTAGGGTTTTTAGGGTCTTCTCTCTAGATCCATTTCCACTTACAAAAATCTGGAACAGCTGCATTTCTGGTTTAAACTGCGATGGTTCATGTGTATCACATCTGGGTGTTGCATTGCTACCTACTGGTGCCTTTCCCTGACTCTCCTTAACAGCCTCAGAGAGATTGTAAAAGCAGAATAGTGATTAGTCTCATCTTCTACATAGCCTGTACTGTTAGGGCGGGAGAAAGGAACTGCAGGGCAGCTGTTGCCTTTATGCCAGGGAAATTTAATTTGAAGGCCATTGGTATTCCAGATGACACTTTCAGAGCACACTCGCAAGGACAAATGTATGACTGGGAAAATAAGGGGGCTGAAGGAAGTGGGAAATGAGGGAGAAGATGGAAACAGAGTAATGTTTGAGGCTGTGCAAGGCATAAATGTTGAGACTGAAGTATTTTGCTGAAGTGTTTTAAGTGCCTCATGGATTGCCATGCCCTCTGAAGAGGCAGAACTGCTGCTTTGCAACAATTTAAGCTGAGGGTTAAAAGACATTTCCATGGTCTTTTCCATGTGAAAAACATCTGATCTGAATGGCTCGTGATTTAGGGTTTGTTTAGTGACTGTAGGAATGTATATTCTTCTATTGCATGGCTTTCTAATATTCCTGTATCAAATAGTATCTGCATTTCTTAAATGGATGATGACACGTTTCTGTCAGTGAAAGAAGGTTTTTACAGGGGTAGAATCTAAATTCTACATTCTCTGTTTTGATAAAACCACAATTATAATACACTACCGTTGGTCAAATAAAACATTAAAAAATCTTTGCAGATGTACTTTGAATGAAGAAACAGCAAAAGTAAATAATATCGAGACCCTAATATTCTGGTCTTAATATCCCATTGGTCCCACTAGATATTTTTTCCTGAAGATTGTGCTGGAATTTCAAGTGACCAGGAAATGTGTTTTCAAATCAATGTACGTGTTTTCTAGATATTGCCCATTGTCTGCGTTGTCTGGGTGTAGTCCATACACTCCTTCCCCTTTTTTGGGTTAGCTGAGGCTATCCAGCTTCTTTATTGGGGGTTAGGGGTTTTTTTGGTATTGTTTTTGTTGTTGTTGTTTTTGGGGTTTTTTGTTTGGTTGGGGTGGGGTTTTTTTTGTTTTGTTGTTGTTGTTGTGTGGTTTTTCGTTGTTGTTGTTGTTTCGTTGTTTTTTT